>BQNB010083333.1:0-24163 GCA_026074375.1 Tanacetum coccineum
ACACGTATACATTCGAAGTGTTGTGAAACGAATTCACTTAGCGGGTAGAGAATTGCAGGGAGAGTTAGGTCAAAAAAAATTATCACCGCTGCTATGCGCGGGTATCCAACTATAATTTTTAAAGGAGCTTTAAAAAGAGATAAGAAATACATGGGCATGCTACCCAAAATAGAAATGATAAGAGTAAGCATGCTCCCGACTGAGAGGGACTTGGCCTTCCAAGCAAAAAGCTTATCTCAAAGCCAGTTAACAATATCAAACCACCCGTCACGGAAATGCATTCTTTTACCCACCGAGAGGCCAATATATGCGATAGGGATAAAATCATGAACCCAACCGAGGGAAGTAGCAACCGATTCCACTTTCTCAATATTGACCCCAACACCAAAAATTCTACTCTTGTAGAGATTCACTTTAAGCCTTGATGCATCCTCGAAACATCTAAGAATAAGAATCAAGTTTTTGGCATTAGAACACGACCATTTTCCAAAAAATAATGCGTCATAAGCATATTGCAATATGGAGAAGTTGTCTCCCCCCTTTGACAAAGAGACACATTTGAGTATGCCTTCGTTACACGTATCTAAAACGGTGACTTGAAAAGCCTCTGCAACAAGTAAAAAAGAGATATGGCGACAACAGGCACCCTTGGCGAAGGCCCCGCTCCATTTTAAATTCTTGGCGCTCCATTGATGAGGGCAGAGATAGAGGTGGAGGAAAGATATGCTTTGATCCACTTCCTCCATTTAACTCCATATCTCATTCGATTCCTCCATATAAGTCCAAAGATGTTCTCGTTAATTTACATCTATCAACAGAGTACATAAGTGTGGTAAAACATTTTTTCATAAACAAAAGTTATATTTTGTATAACAAATAAAAGTGTAATATAATATCATATAATTATGAAACAGTGAGAATCTAATGGTTGGCATAGCTACAACAAGAAACCTAGTTTTTTAAGCAATTTTAAAAGTATAAGAAAAAAAATAAACAAAGGTACATCTGTTATTCATTTTTCAATTTCAGAAAGAAAAATTATTTTATGTGCTTTACAAAAATTAACTTAACTACTTCACAATATACATATTACAAATTTTTTCACATATTCTTAACGGAATTTAAACATACAACAAATTCCTTGACAAGCATTCTCACTTAACATATAGTACCGAAGCTTTTTGAACAGTTATTTATAATATATTTTGCATTTTAAGTTTTACTATGACATGTAAACTCTCATGTGTTGAAAAAGTGAGGTTAGAATGATAACCATAAAAACATGATTGTGGATACCAGTGTAACTAATACTAGCTAGTTTAGAACGAGGTAAAGAAAACTCTTGGTTTTTAAACTCAATATTAAATCTTCTTATGCGATAATTACTAATAGGCACAATAATATAACACAATGAAATATTTTGGTATACATTTTCTAGATGAATGTCAAGGTCAATAATTCGTTAGAAAGTTATTAAATACAGGGGAAATTATGAAAAAAAAAGTTAATTGCATATCCCCATAGAACTTTTACCAACCAAAGAACAAATTAAGAGATCTTGGCCTTTAATTTCATCCACATCCAATGACTTAAAATAAAACTCTCAATCATATATAAACAAAAAAAACCCATCTACCCTCATTTATTTTTCAGTTTCTCTCTCCTAATAAACACACACACCCTGACACCACAAAAATCCACACGCCGGAAAATTAAAAACTCGCCAGAAAACATAACAACAACCGTCGGACTTCGATCCATTACTCTAAATCATCGAAAAATCATCATCCATCATAATAAATCACCGTAAAACTCTGTAAATCATCGAACTTCATAAAAACCCACCGTCTGATCGCCGGAAAATCAATAACTTCTTGTAAAATCGTCGGAAAATAGAAGAAGATCGTTCAATGAATGTTATAGAAGTAACTAAACTGGTCGATTTGAACAAACAGGTTTTTTTTAAGACAATAATGAGTTTGAATCAGATACAGAAAATGTTATACCAGAAGTTGCAAATCCAAATGTTGTCATAGAAGAAGTTACAGGTAAAATCACATGTGATTTACTCTAAAAGTTTTTCGTTATGAATAAATGTAAATCAGATGTGATTTGTCCTTGAAGTTGTAAATAATAATATTTTTATATAAAAAGGAAAAATCACATGTGATTTTAGAGTTATAATGTTCTGCTCTGGAGGTGTGTTGTAATCACATGAGATTCATGAAAATTACATTTAGGAAGGCATGAATCTTATGTGATTCTGGTGAATCACATGTGATTTTGGTGAATCACATGTGATTCTTAAGAATCTCATGTGATTTTGTTTAATCTATCCTTTTATATTGTTTCTTTTTAGTTATTGCATGTGATTCAGTGGTTATATTATCATGAATCTCATGTGATTCTGTTTTTTGATATACAGAATGTATAAAAACACTAAGAGCAACTTTATACGAGCACAATGAAACACCTGGTGGATCGATATATTAGGATCCTCATGTACAACGAATTCCTATACAAGTTGAGGGGACTTACTATGATACAGTAGATGAAGCTATAGATATGTATACGAAATACGCTGAAATAGGAGGTTTTGAAGTTAAAAAATCAAGGCAAATGTTAACAAAATCAGGAGTGGTAAAACATAAGTACATCATTAGGAAACAGAAAAGGTGTTCCAAAAGGTATTAATGTTGACACTCTTGATCCTGAATATAGTGACAAACAAAAAAGAAATACAACAACTCATGTAACAGGTTGCAAAGCTCGTATAAAATTAGTTTTGAATATTGTTACTGGAAGATACAAGTTAGAACAATTTCACGCCAAACACAATCACTTGCTTATCCCAAAAGAGTACAAACACTTTACAAAGAAACAAAGAAAGATGACTCAAGGAGAAAAAATGTTTGTTGTTAAAGGTGCAACAAATAAAATTGGTGCAACACGTGCACATAACTTGTTAAGTAGCATGAAAGGCGGTTATGAATATGTTCATGGGACGACTGATGATTTTAAGAATCATCAAAGGGACCTTAATGTCTTCATTGGTGAAAGTGACACACAAATGCTTATAAACAAAATGGAAAACAAAAAAATGTATGTGCCGAACTTTACATTTTAGTATAAGCTAGAAAACAGTGAGTTGGTTGCCATGTATTGGGCTGATGAAGTTGCAAAATGAAACTACAAAGAGTTTGGAGACATAGTATCTTTTGTTGCAACCTTCAACAACAACAAGTAAGTGAATCATTTTGATTCTTTATAATTAGTCTTATTTTAGGAATCTCACATGTGATTTCTTTTAAATCACAAGTGATTTCACTTGAATCACATGTGAAACCACTCTAATCACATGTGATTCCACATGAAACACATATGATTCCATGACAAACACATTTGATTCATAAAAAACAACATGTGATTTCACTTGAATAACATGTGATTTCATCACAAACACATGTGATTCTTCTGTACTCACAAGTACTAATAAAAATGATTTTTATATAGGTACAACATGAAGTTTGTGCCATTCATTGGCGTCGATAATCACGGAAAGTGTGTCACACTTCGTTCGGGAATGCTTTTACATGAAGATACAAAATCATACACGTGGCTGCTAAAGTCATTCATGACCGCTTTCTTAAAAGAACCAACCATGATTGTTATAACACCTCGTGTTTTAGGGTCATTGTACGTCGTCAATAAATTCACTATTTATTTTTAGTATTGTACGCGTTTGCTTTTAAATTTAAATCGTTAAGTTAAATCGCGTAAGCTAAAAATTATCGTTCAATGTAAACGGGCATCAAACAATTAAATGTTTACATCAAGCAAGTGTTAAGTAATTATTTTGAGGATAATTATTAACTTTGTTCATTTTATTTTTTTGGTTGCGTAAAGTGTTTATGTTTCGCGATAAAATACGTTTACGCATACCTGGAACCACAAAAAACTTTTCTACGCTTTAATAAATACCCACAATTATACCCAATAATCAAAAATTATAAAAATATCTTATACATATACATCTATGGCCGGATATGGTGGAAAAGATCAAGAAAAATATCACAAACTTGCAACTTGATCTTGTACATTCAACAACTCATTAAACCTTCAAGACTTTCACAAGTCTTGACCAAGACTTCCCTAGAAATCCTCTTCTTGTCTAAGACTTTCTTAAGACTATTACATGTGATCTTTGACTAGTCATGTGAGTTATATAAGGCCTTAGCTAGAAAGAATACACATACACATCTCATTTGCTAAGTGAAAACATCACTCATTCTCTCCTTTAACCTCTCTTACCCACAACTCAATACAAACACACTACCAAATCCATATAAAATTTATCTACAACATTTACAAGCACTCCTACAACATATCTAAGATATCCCAAGGTGATTAGAAGGTTTGGTTTGGGGTTTACAAGTGTTAAGCAAAGGAAAAGCAAGATTATGGTTTCATTTGGTTTTAGGGTTTTCAAGTGTTGTAAGCTTGGGTTAAATAGCTAAACAATGGTTTAGATCATATTGTTCATCATCCTACTTCATAGTAAGGTTACCTAAAACTCTTAATCTTTGTACTTTCATGATTTTATGCATATATATTGTTTGTATAGTTAATCATCATCTAAGAACTTATTTACTTGTAAAAATGGATTTTTACACTTGTTTGTGATTTGATATACTTTTACATATGTTATATGGGTGTTGATATCATGTTATAATGGATGTATAAGTATTGTACATGTGTGGTTTATGTATAAAAAGTATATATAAGCAAGTTATCTAAAAAGTATACTTATGAAAGTTCATGGATAAATAAGTATGTACACATTTGGATCTTGTAATTCTTGGACAATATATGGACAAATCTTGGACTAGAGACCCTAAGGATGTAATACATGTGGTAATAAGTGTTGTAATGGACGTAAACCAAGGTGGTTAATGCGTAAAAGTTTACAAAATCAAGTTTCTTTTACATGTTTTTATCAAAACTATTCAAAACTTTCTGTTTTAATTCGGAAATAAATGTATTTATTTTATATTTTTATAAAATACTACATTTCATTAGGATTCCAACCATATAAGAAATTTAAAAATCCACTTTATAACGAAGAGAATAACGTGAGTTTACAAGTTATAGTAATAACGGGGTTTAATATATAAGAAAATTTTATAAAAAACAAGGTTACAAAATACTTCTGATATATAAGATTGGTTATTTTTCTCTGATATTACATATTTTTAGTATTCCAAAACATTAAGAATCATAATTTTTTGATCAATAACGAAGGAGTTATGAATTTCACAAGTTTACGATAATTAAAGTTTATAAAAATAATTTTATTAACTTTTTGAAATGTAAACCACTATTCATTATTCAGATACTTATTTTTTGAAAATATTATTTTATTGTATAGATAACTTTCAATTACGAAGAACAATTTCTTTTTTGTGATTTCTACTCCGTTGCTCGATAAGAAATAATAAGAATCCGGAGCTAAAACAGATGAAATGCGACATTTACGAGTTTACGGTGATTAATTTTATAAAAATAATTTTATAAAAGTATATGAACAATAAAAACCACTGTTCACCAGGGGACTCAAATATTTAAAATGTAATATTTTGATACGTCGTCTTAATACGAGAATATGGACATAAGAAACGTAAGAAACGGGCTTAAAACGATAAAGTTACGCCGTTTTTACTAAGAGATTATTTATTTTTTTTAATCGTTTTTACATTATATATATGAGTTTCATCAAACGCAAATAGATGGTGATTGTAGCTATATAGATTATTATATGTGTACTTAGTTAATCAAATTCTTAGTGCTTATATGACTATGTTTAATTAGGTTGCAATTCAATCTTACAGTGACGCATTTTCTGTTTTCTGTGATTATCAATTAAACTCTAGGTTAGTTCATTGCTCCTCGTTTTACATTTTAATTGAATTTATATGTTTTGGGGTGGGAAACATATGCATGTTTTACAATTTTTGGACGCATGTGGGACATTTTTTACATTTGATTACGTGTTTTGCTATAGTACTGATAACCCTCTGAGCCCTTCTTTTCATGATTTGTCAATTGACTTGTTATTGAGATGCGACTTGTTATAATAGATATATTTGGGAATTGACATCCTCGTTCGGCGGCGGGTGAGTTATACTCACTGTGCCGGTTTACCGGACAACGAACGTATACCATGTCGGACATAGAATGTTGCGGGTTAGAACATCATCACGGGCAATGTTGGCAATTTATATTGCACTTCATACATGTCGAACTTCAGTATCATGAGCTTAGGGAAACGTAATCACATTTTATGATGTGTTGCATCTGTTTGCATTATTCATGTGGAAATCTTGCAGTCCTACATTATACATTTTATAAACCTATGAATTCACTCAACAATATGTTGACATTTTAAGCAATGTTTTCTCAGGAGATCAGTAAGGTACAAGACAAGGGATACATTGGTGGTCGTTATTTTGGAAGTCATGCATTAAAGATTTGGTTGCATTACATTTTGGGGAACACTTGTCATGGACTAGAATCTTGTAATTTGTATTTTGAACTAGTGAAGCTTCGGGCTTTTTGTAACAAACACTTTGCTAAATCTAATATATCGGTTTTTAAACGACTTTTAGGTCGTTCTTATATATATCTTGTGTTATTGATCTATGCAGTACCACCCTCAGACCCATATTCCGCTGCGATCCATTTTGGGGGTGTTACAGATTGGTATTGATATGTGAGAAATCACACATCCGTTTTATATCAAAAAATAACCATAAAGATTTATTATTGTGCCTTTTTTGGGCTTGGATCTCTGGCGTGTTTTGTATTTGTGTGGGTGTAGGTTAGGATATTGCTTAGATAGCAAGTAATCGGTCATTAGCCGGACAAACACGGACACGGGAACGGATAGAGTGTACAAGAGCCGGGAGAATGCTTTCAAGGTCAACCATTGGTCAACATTGGTCAACTACAAGAAGACAAAAACCCTTAAATTACCTAAATTTTCCTTAATGTTAAACCAAATTCACATTAAAAACCCTAAACCCTAACACCATTATCTCTTTATTTTATAAGAGATAAGGGTCGTTATCTTTATTAAAACCAACACATACCTTGAATATTTTTATAACTAAGCCCATAACCTACGGCCCATATCCATTTTTTATAAAACACGGGCCCAAGTCAACCAAGTCAAACCCCCATATAAACGTTTACAAGTTAAAAAGGGCGGGTAAAAAGTTTTAATGTTCATCATTGTTCTCAGTGTTTAACCATACATCAAATCAAAGGGCAAATCAAAATTGAGGACGTGGCCTTTTAATTCAAGTACCAAAGTACACCCTGGCAAATGAAGACATCATGAGAAGTTTTGATTGGTTGAAACCCAAGAAGAATGACACGCGGGTCTGACAAGAAACACACCAATCATTGGATTTTTGCACTAAAATGAGTGCAAAAGAAGCACACAAGGTCTGACACACGGAATGCCACGTTGGCAATCCGTGTGCTCACTCATTTAATCCAACGGCTCAAATCAAGGATCCAATGATGAGAGAAGATTCAAGGGACAAGATCAAAGGGATAGAGGAGCGGGCTAGACTCCTAGAAGCATCTCTTGCAGGCTATAAAAAGCCCCTCACATTCACACACACGTATCTAGTTTTTTTTAGCTTTTAAATTTTTAGTAAAATTGTAATTTTAGCTTTCAAAATTTTAGCTTAAGTAATGTAACTTTTCCAACTTATTGTACTCTCACTTTCAGCTTATTGTAATCAGTTTTACTATTAATGAAATCATCCTTTGTTTTTACATAATCTGTTTTACCTTACAAGTTTTTAAACTCTCAAATTCTCATGTTACTGTTACATAAGCTTCTCACAAGCTCTTCATAAGCTCTCTGAGTCTATAAGCTTGGATTGAGCTCATAACAAGGATCTAATCTACTTAAACCTTAATAATCAGTTAAATACCTTGGTTAAATATGGATCTTAGCTTTTGGATGATAAGCTTAACCTGGAAGAGCTTATGGGACCTTTACTAGCTTATCCTTGTGATAAGCTAGAGCTGTAGATAAGCTCCTTGAGCATTGATAAGCCTTTGATTAGCTAAGGCACTTGTAAGTTCCTTTTTCCTTTTCTGTCTTAATTTTCAAGCTTATAATTTGTTTATTCTGATTATAATCTAGCTTAATTGTGCTTAATTTTGTCTCATAGTGCTTATTGATCATGTTTTGTAATCTGCCTTTAGCTTTAGTTGCTTATATATTAGTTTTTCATATTATGTCTTAAAAACCTTTTAAAATCCAAAAATATTTAGCATAATGAGTAGCTGTTAGATTCTAGCTTATTTGATTGTTAGTATAAGCTCATAAGATCTGTTTTTAACTGTGTGTTATCTGGTATTGAACTTTTGTTCATTAGATCTCTAGTTCATAAGCTTAGTTGGAAATTGTACTTTTTAAAGGGGTGTTTGGCATAGCAGTATTAACCACAAGTTAATACTGCTAGAGGCCAATTGGCCTTTGGATATTTGTTTTGATAACTCATTTAAGTTTGTTTAAGCTATTTTTATAAGATAGATTAGGATCAATCTAGTTTTTCATAAGTTAGTTCATTAAAAGCTCAAATCTGTTAGTTAGCATTTGAAGTATTAGTTTTATTTAGTTATAGCTTTTGTCTTTGCTTAATTTGCATTTAGTCTAGTGTTAAAATAGAGTAGAATAAAGGTTCTTAAACCTGCATTTAAAAATTTTTGTTCATATGCATGCTAACTGCATCAGCAGTTTTATTTTGCAAACCGCCTTTTTCTAGCTTAATTTTCAATAGGTAAAAAATGCTTTTAGCTTTTCAAATTTCTTGCACAAGTAGATTATAAGGTAGTTTAAATATGTTTGAACTTATTTTAGCTTATAAAGCTTATTTGGTCATCTGTTTTTAGCTCTTAATTTAGTAATTTGTCTTTCTAAAAAATCAGCATGCTAAGTATTCTTTATGTTTTCATTTAGCTTTTTCATTAAGTTCTTGAAGTTCAAAATAGTTTTAAAAAGTTGTTTTAGGTAGAGAATTAGTTGTAGTTTAAGCTTACATAAGCTAAAAGTGCATAAGGATCTAAGAGCTTATAGAAAAATAAGCCTAAAAGTTCTCTCAAGGGCTGTTTGGTTTGAAGTTTCCATTAAGAGCTTATTTTGATTTTATATCCTATTGCCTGTTCTTTGTGCTTATTTCTATCTTAGTTTAGCTTATTAGATTAGTTATTAAGTAGCTTCTAGCTTATTTGGTCTGTTTTTAGCTTATCTTAGTATTTGAGCTTATTAAGTTTAGGAAACTCCAAAAACATAGTTAAGTATTTCTGTCATATCTTTAAGCAAATTCTAGCTTATTAGTGGCTTCTCAAATATAAGTGTTTTTATAAAAGGTGTTTGTTTTTAGCTTATTTACAACTTTTCTTTTATAAGTTTTCAAAAATAAAAAAAAAAATTTGCAAAAAGGAAAAGCCTGGGACTCGAACCCACGACCTCCCCCTTAAACACACACGCACTTAACCAATATGCTACAATAGCTCATCCGTTTACTCTTCTTTTCAATATTACTTTATACACTTTTTGGTTTTAACTTCTTATAATAAGCCGTACCCTAGTATAGCTTTTTCCCAGCTTATTAGATAAGTTTGGCGTTTGCTTTTATTTTTCTTAAATTCCTTGCATCATTCATGACTTTTTGTGATTTTTCTGGATTTTTCGCATTAATAGTTTAATTTTTATCATTTTTCTTAGTATACAAATTTCGAAAATCAATAAAAAAATATAAAAATAATTTTTAAAAATAAAAAAAAAGTTTTCAGATTTAGAATAATTACTTTAAAGTTTACTTGCATTAAAATCATTTTTGTCATTTTTAGATTTTTAATTTCATTTTTAAGGTTTCTAATTTAGTTTTATTAAATAGGATTTTATTATAAAAAAAGTTAAAAATAGTTTTTTGAGTTTTTATCATTTCTTAGATTTTTCTAAAGTTTAAAAATCGTTTTTTAGAATTTTTAGGAATTTATTTGTTATTTTCTAGGATTTTTAATTATTAAATTAACTTTTAATTCAATAAAAAATCAAAAATATTAAAAAAAAAATTCTTTTTCTTAAAAATTTCTTTTATCATAATTTAGGTTTAGAGGTTCAATTTGCATTAGTAGGTTTTAAATTGGTCATACTTGCTTATTTGTCGCTTTTTTTACCCGTTATTTGTTTTCGTGCTTAATTGTTATAGTTTGCTTCTTTTAATTGTTTTTTTAATTCATAGAAATAGATAATCATATCAATCTTCGATTCCATTCAAATCATTGTCCGAATTCAAACGTGGTTTCAATTTCATAAATCGTTGGGGAAATAACGACCCGGGAATCATACTTCCCGGTTAATATACGTATAATATATATATTTGTGAGAATTTTCCTTACGACCTTTGTCCTCAAAGGTAGTTTGGTAATTTTATATTATATTATATTTAATTATTACGTGTATAGAATTGCTACAATCAACCACTCGTTTGAGGGTGGTAAGCGGTAGCAAGACGGTGAGTGACCCCATACTTAGACATTACTTTAGCAAATTTATCATTACAGAAATAGGTCCCACGATCGCTTATAATAGCTCTCGGTGTACCGAATCGGGTGAAAAGAGATTTCAAAAACTTAACTACAACTCTAGCATCGTTAGTGGGGAGCGCCTTAGCTTCGACCCATTTGGATAGGTAATCAACGGCTACGAGTATGTATTTATTTCCTCTAGATGACGGAAATGGTCCCATGAAGTCTATGCCCCAGACATCAAAGATTTCACACACTTGGATGGAATTTTGTGGCATCTCATCACGTTGTGAAATTTTTCCCTGACGCTGGCATGAGTCACAGTTTTTGACTAACTCATGGGCATCTTTGTAGATTGTGGGCCAATAAAATCCGGAGTCAAAAACCTTTTTGGCGGTGTAGTTGGCACCGTAATGTCCCCCGGTGGGTCCACTATGGCAAGCTGTGAGGATGTCGACAGCTTCTTGGCCCGAAACACATCGCCGGATCACTTGATCCGCACAGGTTTTGAATAGAAAAGGGTCGTCCCAAAAATAGTGTTTGACATCTTTGAAAAATTTGTTTTTCTGCTGAGTTGACATTCCTTTGACAATGAAATTCCCCGCGTGGTAATTTGCATAATCGGCAAACCACGGGGTACTTGGGTCACCACGAGAAGTCACCATATTAAGTGTCTCGAGAGGAAAAGTTTCATTTATTTCCTTTGGATCGAGAACATTTTCATACGGGTTTTCTAATCGAGAAAGATGATCGGCCGCATAGTTCTTGGCTCCCTTCGTATCAATTACTTTAAAATCGAATTCTTGAAGGAGGAGAACCCACCGAAGCAATCACGCCTTGGCGTCTTTCGTATTAAAGAGGTATTTAAGGGCGGAATGATCCGTATACACTATGCTTTTATTCTTGATGAGGTACGACCAGAATTTTTCGAAGGCGTACACCACGACTAACATTTCCTTTTCCGTTGTGGTGTAGTTCGATTCCACCTCGGTCATTATTTTGCTTGCATAATGTATAATCCTAAAGTGTTTCTCAATTCGTTACCCTAGAACCGCACCTATGGCATAGTCGCTCGCATCGCACATAAGCTCAAAGGGCTGGTCCCAGTCGGGGGCAATCAGAATTAGTGCTTTCGTAAGTTTTTTCTTTAAAATCTGAAAAGCTTGAATGCAGTCTTCAGAGAAAATAAAAGGAGTGTTTTTCTAAAGGAGATGGGTCATGGGTCGAGAAAGTTTTGAAAAGTCCTTGATGAATCTACTGTAGAAACATGCATGTCCGAGAAAACTCCTAATACCCTTGACGATAGTTGGGTGAGGTAATTTAGCAATTACGTCTATTTTGGCTTTGTCGGCTTCTATTCCTTTCTTTGAAATTTTGTGTCCAAGAACGATGCCTTCTTTCACCATAAAATGGCCTTTTTCCCATTTAGAGCCAATTTAGTGTCTTCACACCATTTAAGCATCTTTTCTAAATTGGAAAGGCACGTAAAGAAAGAATTTCTAAAAACTAAAAAGTCGTCCATGAAAACTCCCATCGTCTTTTCAATCATATCATGGAAGATAGCCATCATACACCTCTGAAACGTGCCTGGTGCATTGCATAAGCTAAAAGGCATGCGGCGGTAAGCAAACGTTCTGTATGGGCAGGTAAATGTGGTCTTCTCTTGATCTTTCGGATCGATTGGTATTTGAATGTAACACGAGAAACCATCGAGGAAACAATAGTATTCATTTCCTGCGAGTCTCTTGAGAATTTGATCCATAAACGGTAAAGGGAAATGGTCTTTTCGGGTAGCTTCATTCAACTTACGATAATCAATACATACTCTCCATCCCGTTACAAGTCTAGTCGGTACTAATTCGTTTTCATCATTGGTAACTACAGTCATCCCTCCTTTCTTCGGCACACAATGCACTGGGCTTACCCAAGGACTATCCGAGATTAGGTAGATTAATCTGGCATCAAGAAGTTTTTCAACCTCTTTCTTAATGACATCGTGGATCTTTAGATTAACCCTTATCTGATGTTGCACCGCTGGTTCGTAGTCCTCTTCCATAAGAATTTTATGAGAACAAAATTTCGAGTTAATACCCTTTATGTCGGAGAGTTTCTAAGCGATGGCTCGCTTTCGGGACTTTAGAACTTTTATGAGAGCGGCCTTTTCATCGACACTCAAATCTTTGGCAATTATGACTGGCAACTTATTGTTGTCTTCCAAAAATGCATATTCGAGATGAGGTGGTAAGTCCTTAAGTTCGACCTCGGGAGGTTCATCAATTGAAGATTTGGCAGTTTTAGCTTCACAAATTTTAGGTTCCTTTCTATTTTCCGGCAAATAATTTCCTTGGTTCGGAGGTGGTGAAGGATCACTATTAAGGAGTGCTTCAAGCATAAGAATGTCCCCCTCTGGGTCATAATAGGATTCATCAACTTCCGGTGAAGTTGGATCATCGGCTAGAGCAAGAAAAGCATCGGCTTCTTCGAGAAGGAGAAAATCACTATCCCTGAAAGGAGTGAGATTCGGAGTAGAATTTGAAACTATTGGGTCATATCCAGGAGTGGGATTGCCACTTGCGATCACGTCAGAAAATCCTAGAACTTCCTAAGAATATTCCTCATAAGCTAATTCA
Source organism: Tanacetum coccineum (assembly GCA_026074375.1). Taxonomy (NCBI): domain Eukaryota; kingdom Viridiplantae; phylum Streptophyta; class Magnoliopsida; order Asterales; family Asteraceae; genus Tanacetum; species Tanacetum coccineum. Next base: position 13,245 of record BQNB010083333.1, read on the forward strand.
ACAACGTCGATTCTGTTTGCCGTCATATCATTATAATTAGCTGAGTATCTTGAAGTTTGATCAAGATTGTAAGTAATGGCCTCATTGCCCACTCGAAGGGTTAATTCACCTTCATACACGTCTATCAAAGCACGACCGGTCTTAATGAAACACCTCCTGAGAATTAGAGGTACTCGAGGGTCTGGTTCAAAATCTACGACCACGAAGTCGGCTGGAAACTGGAATACACCAACTTTAACGTTGACATCTTTAGCAATACCAATCGGTCGGGAGATCGAACGGTCCACTAGTTCTAGTGTCATGCACGTGGGAGTCAGGTTTGGAAGGTTAAGCCTTTTCCACACGGAAAATGGCATGAGATTTATGCTCGCGCCAAGATCGGCCAAGGCTAAGCACTCATCCATTTCGGGAAATCGTCATCCCAAATTTTTTTTATTTTTCGGAAAAGTTACATGGAATAAGGAATCTGCCGGGGTCACCAAGTTTTTCGGGTAACTTGTTAAGTATGACCGCCGAGCAATGTTCGTTCAAAGGGGTTCTAGCCATTTCACTAAGTTTTTCTTTATTTCCGATTAAGGCTTTAAGAGTTGAAGCAAATTTAGGCATTAGAGTCAAAGCATCCATGAAGCTAATTTCGAAACTCATATCTTTAAAGATTTCGTAGAATTTCTCAATTTGTTCGTTAGCGTTTTCACGGCGCTTCTCATCATTTCGCCTTGAAGGATAAGGAATCGACGGTTTCGGTTAGCATTCGGCGCACGTAACGGGAAGCAACAACTGGCTCTAACCAGAATTTGGTTTTCAACCTGGACAACGGAGGTGGTACATCTTTCGGTATTTTCGTTATTAGTAAGAAAAACCGTATCCTTTGTCACCTCAGTTCTACGTTCCACTACTTTAGGCGAAGAAGAAGTAGGAATCGTAGGTCCATGATAAACAACCACCCCTTCGGGATTAATACCCCTTCAAGTCTTCTTCGGTTAGTAATCGTATTAATAGAAGAAGAACCATGAACTCGAAGTCGAAGCGGTATTGGAATTTACGAATTTAGAAAGAATTTCCATTAAATTTGTCATCTGGTTTTGTAAACCTTGGCCTTGATTTTGAATATTCCTTAATACTGCATCATTAGCATTGACGTAATTCTCAAAATCGGTTTTCAAAACACCTTGCATTTGCGGAGCGGGAGCTTGATAAGGGTGAGCTTGGTAAACCGGCGGTTGACTAGTCGGAAGGTTGATAAATTGTCCTTGGTTAATAGTTATTTCACGATTTTGATTTGAAATGGTTCCCCGATTTTTGATGAAATTATTTTGCCTAATTCTGATTGAAATATGTTTTTGATTATTTTAGAATCGAAAGGAAAACCAGAGGTCGGATTTGGTTCGCAACCATCGTAAGTTTAGAATTGGTATTTCCTTGATTGAAATTACGTGCAGCACTTGTGAAACGACGCTTGAATGTTGTCCGTTCGATAAACAAGCCATCCGGGGTGGCAGAGGACAATTTCTATAAGAATGAACACCTCCACAAGTTACATACTCTGCTAGCGAACGCTTTTACCGGGCATGGGGAGCTTGGGCTTTATGGCTTGTCGCTAAGCATAGTCTTCATCATGTTCTTAAGTTCAGAAAATTCGATGTAAGAGCAACAACAACGGGTGAATTCAGGGGTAGATGAGCTCATAAAAAACCCCACACTTTGGAAACGACTGCCTTGTTTCGAGGAATTACAAACTTTGGATTTACTCTCGATAATTCTCAAGCATTCACGAAGCATCTTATCAAAAAAGTTTCCACCCGCAGCGGAATTCAACGAATTTTGATCATTAGCATTTAAGGCATTCTAAAACGTATCTAGTTGATGTAATTCTAAAAATCCGTGATGTAGGCATGCTCAAAGAAGATCATTAAATCGATCCCAAGCTCAGAAAAATGACTCGTCTCAAATCTTGTGTTGAAAATCTCTGTGATTCGTTTAGAAATTTGTCGTTTCCGAGGAGGAAAGAATTGATTAATGAATTTTGAAACAAGATCATCCCATGTCAAAATTGATCGAGGAGGTTCTTTCTCTAGCCAAATCCGGGCTGAACCTTCGAGAGAAAATGGGAAAAGCATAAGCTTAATTGACGTGCTCGGGACGTCCGGGAATCTCATCGTTGAGGTGATCTTGTTGAAATAACGGATGTGAGCATGTGGATCCTCTTTATCATGTCCGAAAAACTGCTTGTTTTGAACAAGATTGATCAAACCATGCTTTAACTCAAAATTAGCATTGATTTCGGGAATTACGATTGCATCCTCGTACCCCTCGGTGGGTGCTTGGAGCAATTCCGCCATAGTCCGGTTATCGGCCATTGGAACTAGGGGAGGATTATCAAAAGGTTCTTCTAAATTAAACGGTTCTACAACAGCCGGTGGGGCTTGTTGTTGACGGTTACGGTTTCGGTTGCGGGTTTGAGAACGAGTGCGCATGCACAAAATAGAAAAAGAAAATTTATACTATTTTTTTTTGGATTTTTCAATTTATTAACAATCTATTTTAACGGATAACGAGAAGACAACTTAAACCAAATAATCAAATTTACTTCACGGTAGCTCTTAAAAATTTTACTTTTTAAGGTGAGCCGTTCCTCGTAAATGACACAAATGACAAGTTTTTAAATCTTTGGTTTGGGAACTTATTGATGGATAATACCTCAATGGAAGGTATTATTTGTTGGTGTTCTTTTACCAACTTTGTTTATTTTATTTCTTTTTTATGGACAATTTTTTATATTTTTTTATTATATATTTTTTATATGATAATTATACTAATAAAAGAAAAGAAAAATATTTTTTACTTTTTACTTTTTACTTTTTTTTACTTTTTTTATTTTTTGATTTTTATAAAAGCGTAACTTTCGAAAACGAAAGGTTCTTCAAATCACGATCGACAAATCCAAACGAAGGAATCTTAATCACAAATCCCCGGCAACGGCGCCAAAAATTGACATAGCAATTCTATACACGTAAGATAATATACTTATAAGAGAGCTTTAAGAAAATTCCAAAAGTGACCCTTAAGGAAAATTCACTCAAATATATATATAATATTATACGTATATTAACCGGGAAGTATGATTCCCGGGTCGTTATTCCCCAATGATTTATGAAATTGAAACCACGTTTGAATTTAGACAATGATTTGAATGGGTTCGAAGATTGGATTGGTTATCTATTTCTACGAATGAAAAATAAGTAAAACAAATACGGGAAAGCAATTAAATCACAAAACGAATAACGGGAATTTAAACAAACGCAACAATTTAGCAAGTAAACTAAATTTAAAACCTACGAATGCAAATTTAATATCTAAACCTAAATTAAGACAAAGGAAAATTTTAAGAAAAATAAAATTATTTTTTTTTTTTATATTTTTGAATTTTAATTGAATTAATAGCTAATTAAGTGATTAAAAACCTATAAAATAACAAATTAATTCATAAAAATCAAAAAATGATTTTAAATAACTTAGAAAATCTAAGGAATGATAAAAACTCAGAAAACTATTTTAACTATTTTTTATAATAAAGTCTTATTTTATAAAACTAAATTAAAAACCTTAAAAATGAAATTAAAAATCTAAAAATGATAAAAAAAATGATTTTAATGCATGTAAACCTTAAAGTAATTATCCTAAATCTGAAAACTATTTTTTGTATTTTTAAAAAATTATTTTTCTATTTTTTTTTAAATTTCGAAATTTTTAAACTAAGAAAAATAATAAAAATCAAACTATTAATGCGAAAAATCCAGAAAAATCACAAAAAGTCCTAAATGATGCAAGGAATTTAAGAAAAATAAAAGCAGAAACCCAGCTTATCTAATAAGCTGGGAAAAAGCTATACTAAGCTACGGCTTATTTATTTAGACTAAATGCAAAACGTGTATAAGAATAAAGTGGAAACAAACACTCACGGATGAGCTATTGAAGCACAATGGTAAGTGAGTGTGTATGTAAAGGCAAGGTCGTGGGTTCGAGTCCCAGGCCTTGCTTTTTGCAATTTTTTTATTTTTGAAAAAGTTAAAAACAAAGTTATAGAAAAGATGAAAATAAGTAATTTTAATAAAAGCTACTATTATTGAAACTCAAGAAATAAGCTGGAAAATGGCTTAAAAGACAGAAAAAAATGCTTAACTACTCTATAAAACTTAAGAATTCTAAAAGAAGAAATAAGCTATACTCAATGAACAATAAGCTAATTTTTAAATTAACATCCTTACCCTAATTAGCTGAAAAATGACATAAATAAATCAAAAAGACAATCCATAACTGAAATAAGCCAAAAAGCATTTTAGCAATTCTGAAAACCAAACATGCAAATACAACTAAGGCTTAATTTTAAGCTAAGAACCAAGAATTTAAGCTAAAATGATTAGTACCTACCTGAATAGCTTAAACTACTAGCTAATTTAAAACTACTTTCAAAAAGCATTTTGAAATCTTAATAAGCTATGAAAAGGCTACTTGAAGATGGTAATGCAGACAGACTACTATATTTTTGGTTTTAAGAGTTTTTATGAAAAAAAGAGGACAGTTTTGCAGACTAAATTTATATAAGCTAATAAAGTTTTTAAGCAAAATTAAGACTTAAACTATGTAGATTTGTCTATAAACTAGTTATGCAAAGAAAATTAAAAGATAAAAACTACTTTTACTAACTAAAAATCTAGATTGAAATTGGCTGTTTTGGCTAAATAAACTGCTGATGCAGTTTGCACAAAAGTGAACTAAAACCAATCTTTAACAAATGCAGGCAAAAGAAATAACATGCTACACCTATATGACACTAAAACTAAAGCAATAACAAGATCTAGGAAAGGCTTGAACTAAAAATCTAGTCTTACTGATTTAAGACCAACAGATTTAAACTACTAATAAAAACCTACTGAAAACTTGATTGAGCCTAACAAACACTTAAATCCTACTCTTATAAACTCAAGATGATTGAAATCAATCCAAAGAACCAAGTGATCCACAACAGCATTAACCAAAGTTAATGTTTTTGAAAACCAAACACCCCTTTAAACAAATTCAAATCCATTTAAGCTTATGAAAAACAAATTTAATGATTAAAACTCAGATACCAGATGTCTAACAGCTTATAACAACTATAATGAACATGTATGAATAAGCAAATAAGCCAGAAACAATAAACTACTATCTATGCTAAAAAAAAAAATTGGTTTTTAGATAGTTTTATAGAAAATAAAAGCAAACTAAGTATTTAAACTAATTATCAAGCATAAATGTAATCTAACAACTATATTAAGCATAAGCAATCTATACTAACAGAAATAAGCAGGCAAACAAGCAGATTAAGCAATATCAAGCTATCAAATTAAAGACAGAAAAGGTAAAGTGAGACTTACAATTGCCTTAGCTAAACAAAGGTTTTAAATGCTCTTAAGAGCTAGTCAACAAGCTCTAGCTTATCACAAGGATAAGCTAGTAAAGTCCAATAAGATCTTCCATGGTAAGCTTATCATCCAAGCAACTCAGATCCAAATTAAGCATAGGTTTAAACTGATTTTAAAGGTTTGAATAGATTAATGACTAGTTAAGCTCAAATCTAAGCTTAGAGACTTAGATGAGCTTATGATGAGCTTGTAAGAGGCTTGTGATTGATTTGAGAGTTTATAGAAAACAAGAGATTTTAGGATTTTGAAAACAAACTAAGCAAACACAGTTTAAATAAAATAACTAAGATTTCATTGATTAAAACAGATTACAATACTTTGAAATGGAGATTACAAAAGCTTTAATAAGAAAATTACATAAAAAGATTACAAAAGCTACTTAAGAAAACTTAAAAAAATGCAGAAAAAGAAGATGATATGTGTGTGAGTGAGGAGCTTTATTTATAGCCTTGAGAGGATGCTTCTAGGTCTCTTGCCCGCTCCTTATCCATTTGATCTTGGCCCTTGAATATTTGCTCATCATTGGATCCTTATAGATTGCCGTTGGATTAATTGAGTGAGCACACGGATTGCCAATGTGGCATTCCGTGTGTCAGACCTTGTGTGCTTCTTTTGCACTCATTTTAGTGCAAAAATCCAATGATTGGTGTGTTTCTTGTCAGACCCGCGTGTCATTCTTCTTGGGTTTTAGCCAATGAGAGCCCTGGATGACATATTACTCTGCCGCATCATTCCTTGGTACTTGAATTGCTTGGCCTCGTACTCAATTTGCATTAACCCTTTGTTTTGAGCCTGAGTTAAATTGGAAGGGATGATGAACAGTAAAAGAGTTTTTACCCGCGTTATTTTAAATTGTATAAGGGTGGGGGTTTGACTCGGGGGTTGACTTGGCTTTGGGTTTGGGTTATTTATAAAAGAAATAGGCCACGGGTATGTTTTGGGCTCGGGTAAAGGGTAACAGGTTATGGTTTTAGTTTTAATAAGAGATAACGACTGTTATCTCTTAAAAAATAAAGAGATAACGGTGTTAGGGTTTAGGGTTTTTAATGTGAATTTGGTTTAACATTAAGGGAAAATTTATGTAATTTGAGGGTTTTTGTCTTCTTGTAGTTGACCAATGTTGACCAATGGTTGACTTTGGTTGACCTTGGAAGCATTCTCCCGGCTCTTGTACACTCTATCCGTTCCCGTGTTCGTGTTTGTCCGGTTTTGACCGTTTTCTTGAGATTTTTGCAATATCCGTACCTACACAATCACAAAGACAAAACAAGCAATATACAAGCATTTTATGCACAATTTTATCTTTTATGGGATATTTTGGATATAGAAAGGATATGTGATTTCTCACATATCATTGGACCATATGGGTTGAGTAGGTGGCAGAAGGTGTGGAGGAAGTAGTGGGAGAGGTGGTTCTATGTATATGATGTCGGGTATTAGTGGTGGTTGGTTTGCAATACGTTCGATGCATTCGAACGTGGGTTGATGAGGAGGTAGATTGTTGGTCCTTGGGGGTAGATCTTCTAGTGAGTCAAAGAAAGGATGATGAGATGTAGGTGGTGTCAAGAATATAATCATAATGGGTTCTAAGTTGATTGTCAGATGTGAGGATTGTTTTAACGGTTGTATGGGAGCTGGAGGTGGTGTGGTTAGTGGTGGCGGTGTTGTTTTTAGAGTGGTGAGTAACTTAGTTAGAGAGAAGCCCGGTGGTGCTAAAGGTGTTGTTGGTGGAAAGTCAAGAGGTGTAGATGGTGGAGAAACATGGTAACTACTTGGTGGTGAGAAGCTTTGAAAGGAAGGTGAATTGTTTGGTGATGTCCAACACGGTCTCACACTAATCCTAGCGGTTCTCCTAAGAGTTTTGTTTGTTCTCCTTTCATTTGATATTTTAGGAATTTTGAGGATCAAAAGAGGGATGAAATTTGTAGGTGATGAAGATGCAAGCAAAGGAGAGTATCTATTTATAGAAGAAGCAATGCAAGGTATTTAATGCTAAATCTACTAAATTTGGCAAGTTCTAATGATTAGATATGGAGTTAATGTACAATAGGTCAAAATCTAGTAAACTAATTATGAAAATACTGGAATTAGGATGTTAAGAAGGAGGGAAAATGTAGAATTTAGAAATTCGTTTTTTAAGTATTCTGGTGAACCAGATCTGCTGGATCCCTTTCAAAAGGGATCTGCCCTTTGATATCGAAGGGATCCGGCTATCTGAAAGATAAAATGGAAGAAATTAAAAGGTGAAGGCAATGCAAAGAATTTTTAGAAGTCTCATAGTATCAATAAGATGAGGGAACTTAAAATAATGTGAGTTCTAGTGTGTGTCTATATGGAGATAATGTGGAGGTGGAGTTATCTCGACTCAAAAAGAAAATATAATAAGGAGATAACCCAAGACGCTTCTTGATTTAATGTTGCTACGATTGAATGTACCCGAAAATATATATTATTTATGTATTCCCTTTAGCATTCAAGAGGCATATGTAGTGATGCATGAGAAAAATGTTTTTGCTTTGTATTAATCAATGTGAGAAAAGATTTTCATGTGTGTCCTAGTCGTGAGAAGATTTTTCTTATAAAATCCAATTTTGAGGTTTTGTATGAAAAAATGTCTTTTAATGATGTAATGCATATATAATAGTATGTAGTATAGGTACATATAGTAGTATGATTCAAAACCTCGAAAGTTTGTTTTGAGGTGCGAAATAGAATCCTAGACTCAGATTTAAGAAGGAAACAGATTTTTAAGGTGTCAAAAATTTTGTTTTGATTTTTTGGATGTGACATTTACCGAGGGACTTGAAGAGTTTGTATGAGTCAACAAGTAGTCAATCCTACTTTTTAGGTTTAGGTTTCTTAAGTGTTTGGTTACATAAGTCCAAGTCCTAGTCTAAGTAAGTTAAAGGGTTCATGTTTGAGTGGTTTGTTAAGATATCGGCATTGTCATTTTCTGAGGAGACCTTCTCTATTAAGATGTTTCCTTTTTGTACATTATCTCAAAGGAAATGGTGTCGAATTTCTATATGTTTGGTGCGAGAGTGTAAGACGGGGTTTTTACTTAGGTCAATAGCTCCTTTGTTGTCACATAGTACGGGAATGTCGTTTAGTTTGATGTCATAATCTACGAGGGCTTGTTTCATCCACAACGCTTGTTGACACGCCTTGCGTACAGATACGTATTCTGCTTCCGTGGTGGAGATGGCTAGTGCGATTTGTTTCTTGGAGAACCAGGATGTTAGACATCAACCCATGAAGGTGCAAACACCACTAGTACTCTTACAATCTACATAGTCCCAACATGGTCGTAGTCGGCATAAACTATGGTTTCTACACTAGTTTCTTTAGGATAGCATAAGCCTAGATGAGTTCCTTTTATGTATCTAAATATTCTCTTAATAGCTTCAAGGTGAGAAGATTTGAGATCTTCTTAAAAACGAGCACATAGACAAACACTGAACATGATGTCCGGCCGGCTTGCCGTGAGGTAGAGTAAACTACCAATCATGCCTCGATACTTGGCGTTGTCTACGGATTCGCCGTCTTCGTCTTTGGTGAGTTTAATTTTAAATGACATTGGTGTTTTGATATGTTTTGAGTCTTTTAGACCAAATTTCTTAAGCATTTCTTTGATATATTTAGATTGGTTGAAAAAGATGTCATCTTCTAGTTGGTTTATTTGTAAACCGAGGAAGAAATTCAACTCGCCCGTCATACTCATTTCGAACTCGTTGTGCATGATTTTAGAAAAATCATCGAAAAGCTCTTGAAAAGTTGAACCGAATATGATGTCGTCCACGTATATTTGGACAATAATAATACGTGAGTCTCGTTTATGGTAAATAAAGTGTTATCTACCAATCCCATGGTATACTTCTGTTCAAGAAGGAAAGCCTTAAGTCTATCATACCAAGCTTTGGGTGCTTGTTTAAGACCATAAAGAGCCTTTTTGAGTTTGTACACATGATTAGGTTTTTTGAAATCGACAAAACCAGGAAGTTGTGATACGTATACTTCTTCATTTATAAAACCATTTAGAAAAGCCCTTTTGACGTCCATTTGAAAGAGTTTGAAATCATTTGCACAAGCATACGCAAAAAGGATTTTTATAGATTCCAATCTTGCTACGTGAGCATGTGTCTTGTCGAAATCGATTCCTTCTTGTTGGTTGTATCCTTGTGCGACAAGCCTAGCTTTGTTTCTAGATACGACACCATTTTCATCTAATTTATTTTTTAAACCCATTTTGTACCAATGACGGTTTGATTTTTAGGAGGTCGAACAAGGTTCTAAACATCATTTGTTATGAATTGGTTTAACTCTTCTTACATAGTCGTTATCCAACTTTCGTCTTTAATAACTTCCTTAACATTTTTGGGCTCTACGGATGACTCAAAACAAAAGAAATTACTTTGATTACGTGCTTCAGACCTCGGGGTTCGTTCGTTTAATTTTCCTATGACATTTTCTAATGGACAGTTTTGGATTCTTTTATGTTTACAATTTCATTGTTTAATGGTTCATTTTCCTTGTTTTCTATTTCTTCTACTTGGTTTTCAATGATTTGACTTTCAGTTATATCATCATCTACTAAAGGTGATGATTTAGGAGGAGGACTTTCGTCGAATCTTACATTTTCGATTTTTATGGTTTCTTTGTTTAGAATTATATAAGCCTTGCTATTGAGGGAATATCCTAAAAATATGCCTTTGGTAGATTTAGGATTAAATTTAGTAAGATAGTCTTTAGTATTGAGGACAAAACACTTACTTCTGAAAACTTTAAAATATTCTGACGGCTTTTTACCTTTAAAAAGTTCGTAAGGAGTTTTTCCAATAAAGGGCCTAATTAATATTCTATTTAGTATATAAGTAGAAGTGTCGACGACATTACACCAAAACTTTCGAGGGATAGATTGTTTATTTAAAACAGTACGACTCATTTCTTGTAAAGTTCTATTTTTACATTCAACTACTCCGTTTGATTGAGGAGTGGCGGAGCCGAGAAATTATGAGTAATTCCATTAGCATCACAAAAAGCTCTAAATTACACTTCGTTATCAAACTCCTGACCGTGATCCGTACGGATCGACACAATGGGACATCTTTTTGAACTTGAATTTTCTTACTCAAAATTTAAAGTGATCAAATGCTTCATTTTTGTTTTTCAATAATCTAGTCCATGTATATCTTGAATAATCATCTATTATAACCAAGGTGTAAAAGTTTCCTCCATAATTTTGGATAGCCGACAGACCAAATAAATCCATATGTAAATGTTCTAGAAATTTAGTAGTAGAAACCATGTTTTTATCCTTATGGCTAGTATGAACTTGTTTTCCTATGTTGCAAGTATCACAAAAATGATTTTCAAATTTTAGTTTTAGAAGATTTCTAACAAGTTCTTTAGATGATAGCGATTGTATAAGTCGCATATTGGTGTGACCCAATCTTCAAT
>BQNB010083334.1:0-29064 GCA_026074375.1 Tanacetum coccineum
TTCACTGTTATCGTCTCTCATAGTTTCTTTGGATTTATTCAGAGAACTATAAGTCGTTTAAGGCTCATTGAGATCCTGTTATTAGGACCTACAGGTTGTGTGAGCTCGTTAACTTTAGTTATGTAAGTTATATTGCATAATAAGAGATTAAAGCAAAAATTTCCCCGTGAAAAAGTGATATATTATATAATAAGTAGATATTACATTGATGAAATACTATAAAATTACGGGTTGTTATAGCTCAAGCTCTAGGGATTTTTTTAGATTGAGGCCCCACACATGCATAAGGCTCACAAAAAGCGCAGAGCCTTAAGATTTAGAGCCTTGAGCCTAGGCGCGCCTAGGAAAGGTGACGGATTTTGAAAATTTCTTTTTGAATTTAACATTCATCGCCCTCATATGTTAATGATAGATTACCTAGAAACTACCTAGAAATTGAATAAATCAATCACTTTGAGTGTTTGGTCGTTCAATTCAAGTGTCTGCACTTATAGACTCCTCCATCTATTTTACGCATGAGATAACGTAATCTCGTCATGCCACGAATCTAATACATTGCTTGATAATTTTGGTTTAACTATTCAATTATTTTAGATACATTAACTATTTTAGTGTTATTTAATGCATCATTAATATATAAAATTTTGCCTAAACTATTATAATTTACTTCAATTTAATGTGACTCATATTCATGAAGCCCGCGCCTTGATCTACGCCTCGCCTCAAGGCTCTATAAGCCCTTTGTGCCTTAGTACGCCTTTTGCCTTTCAAAACACTACTCAGACCTAGAACTTAATTTATCATGATTATTTAGAACAATAGAATAACACGGACAACCAAAACACCTAATATGAGAGAGACTAGGTTCTTTTCCATATACTAACAAGTAAGGGGATGCTCCAGACAAGACATAAGAGGGAAGCCTATTAATCAAATACACAACAGTTAAAATACATTCAGACCACATAATAAAAGTAATCCCCCTTAACACATAAGACCTCTAGCAACATTCAATAAATGTCAATGTTTCCTTTCTACTATGTCATTTTTCTAAGGTGTGTGGGCACATGAACATCCAAGTCTATTATTAACAAAATCATTACCATTGTCAGATCTGAACATCTCAATCTTTTTATTAAACTGAGTACTTATTAATTCTAGAAAACTTTCAACATTGATGAAGTGTCATTTTATACACAATTTCGATTAACCCCTTTAATAATTCAATATGTCTATGTGTTGTTTGATTAATTTATCTTCTTACTTTCTTTATAACATACGAGGCTAAACCTCTCCTTTGTATTTATCTATGATTGCATGAAACTTAGGTTGTAGATCCTTTTGATATTGCTTCTTGTTGATGAATGTGCGCGTTAGGCTTTAGAAAACCAGCTTTTGTCTGTATCGCTGTTGATATGTCTAGGGAAACGCGAGTAGTGTAGAAAGGATACCATCGGTAATAGTCTTCATACTACCTTACCCACTATATGGTTGATCCCTCTTAAGTTATTTCACATGCATTTAATATACTCTTAGGGGCCTTGTAATAGTCTTCATACTACCTTACTTGTGCGTTGCCTTAACGGAATATTAAATAGACGGCGGGTTCGTGTAATCCGTTCATGACCTAGGAAATACTTACACAGATCATCACAAGTGTGACAAAGCAACGGATCTAGGAGAAGCAATCTGAGGAGTAGTGCATGATTAGGTAAATACATTTACTTATCATAAAGTTATCACCAGTAGCATAGATTATAATTAGTTTAGTTATTAGTTAAACAAACCAACCTCTCAAACCATAGATTTACCTGCTTTCATAAAATATAAAAACACAAAAATAATCTTCTCTCAACCTCTAGAATTCTGTTAGACCGTGATCAAGCCTTCCCAACCTATTCCCCTAGAGAACGATAACAACCCTCGAGTCTTGCCTATACTACACTGCAACGATTAGGTACACTGCCTAGGGGATTGTAAAACTTCCTGTGAAGTCTTCGCAACCCTCACATCAAGTTTTTGGCACCGCTTCATGGGGAATAGTTAGGTTTCGATCATAGTTTAACTTAGTTCTACTCGCTTGAATCCTTTCAAGTGAGAATTTAATTTTCGTACATTAGATTTCTTGTAGTCTATCTTTTCTTTGTGTGTTTGTTCATAATTTTCATTGACTATTCCATTCTTCATTATGGAGAACGTGAATCCACTACCAACCAATAATCGTCCTGTCCTACCAGCTGCGTTGCGCGCACAAGCCGTCCAAGAGCTCCACGAGCTACAAAGAATTTCGGCCTTTGTTGACTCTTGCTTAGAGAGTATTGAACGATTCCTTAATAACTTTGCCAACCAACCTAATGAGACTAATATGAATGACCTTGAGTCTCATGATGAATCGGTTGAAACACCCCTTGTTTCTCCCTTTCCTCATTCAGATAATGATTCGAATAACGACGAAGTGCTTAGTGAATTGATTAAGTACGAGAATGTTGGAATGCTACACCGAGAAAAGGCAATTAATAGTTTCGATGGGGATGACTTGGCATTCCAATGTATGATCAAATTTAGGAAGTTTGTCGCCTACTTTGACCCCTTCTTACCAATAAACATCATTACGCATAAAGCCTACAACACTATAATGGTAGAAGAATTAGAAAGTATAGAAAAAAACTTAGTAGCCATTGTTAGGGACGTCTACGTGTTTGTAGGCAGCTTCACCTACATCATGGATTTTGTGGTCTTTAAAGACATAGGAGAGTTTATTCTAATAGATAAAGCTGAAGTCGTGATAGGCAAACCCTTTAGAAAAATCACTAAACTTGAATATGATTGCGCTAAGGGATTAATGTCTTTCAATAGGATCCTTGATAATTACATATTCCAAATGCCCCGTACTTTACTTAGGTTTAAATGTTGGGGGCACGTATCATGGAGTAAGATCCCGCCCAACCTTATGCTAAGTCAAAGAGATCTAACTAACGGGTTTAAGAATGCGTATGAAAAGAACAAATTTATGTACAAAAACTGTTTGAACCTAGGTCCTGAATACCAAGTGGATGAAAGTATGAAATAATGGCTCATTCATGGACATGTGAGCATTCATGAAGTCGCATAAGAACGTGTGACTTTGAGTCTAGCTACAAGACTCATAAATAAAGAAAAACGCTTCTTGAGAGGCTACCCAATGTTTATTTTTTCCGCACTTAGGAGTGTCGTGTGTTTTAATTCTTTATTGTTTGTTTTATTATGTCCGGATGAATTTTGTAATCATGCTTTGTTTGTTTATAACTTCGTCTTATTGGCAATCAAAGGTTTTTTGCAACAAAATAAGTGTAGAGGAATATATCCAGTTTTTAAGAACCAAATTCAAACATTTAAAATAAATTGTTTAGATTAATTCGCGTCAGTTTCGAGGCATATGGTTGTACCGATTAATTCCTGGTTTTTATGCAGTGCTTTCTTCAGATTTAACTAATAAAATTGCGTGCAGGAAGTTTCTCATTAAAAACGAGGAAGAATTTTTCACAGACGCTGGAGACGGCGTCGGGATTAACACCCGACGGCGTCACGTCTCCAGTAACGTAAAAATTAGAATTTTTTTTAGTATTTCTAAAAAATAAAATGTTCAATATTTAAAATTTGTAATTCTTTTGTAAACCTGCATAAACCTATGACTATATCATTACTCTCATCCTATCTTTACTGTTTACATAGAGTTAAATCCTAAACTCTCATTGTATTTATATCTATCCCATCAATTTTATGCTTGGTGTAGCTGTCTTTGTCTTTAGTTATAGGTTATATTTGACGAGAAGAAGCTTGGAAGTTCTTAGGAAGTTTCATTGGATGATTCTTGGAGAACCATTTAATCAGTTATCGCATGTTTCTTCTCTATTATTGAGCAAACTATGGGAGTACTAGTTTCTTTTAATTGTTTTCTTATCCCTTTATTCGTTTTTACGGGTACTTCTATAGAACATTGGGGACAATGTTCAACTTAAGTGTAGGGGAAAAATAAGCCTTAGAAACTATTCCTTCATTTTCCATTTGCTTTGTCCTTAAAATAATGGGTAATATATCGAAACATAGCATAAAAAGGTAATTATGACCCAAATTTAAAAACAATTATGACACATATCGACGAAAACCAAGTATTAATAGCGTCTCATGGATATGAATGTGTATGACTAGCACAAAAAAAACCCTTAAAATTCTACCCCAAAAATGTGAGGTTCGCCTTTAGATCTTTAGGAATTCGGGTATCCAATATTGATACCTAAGATAATTTGTACCTTTAGCTTTCTCGAGATAAGGGTCGAATGCACTTAGTCGCCTTTTCTGGAGCATTGGTATCAGTATTAAATTATATGAGTGTACTGGTAGTATATTAAATTTTTAGAACTTGTTTTTGTGATGCATCCCGAGACCGCATAGTAAGTATTAGGATTTGCTAGATAAGAGGCACTAGGATTAACCCATGTTTTAAACCTGTAATTGTTATTATGGTCACATCGACTATATAACTATCTCACACCCTTGCCATGCACTCATTTTTAGTGCAGGATACCCCTAGTACAACCCTCCGAGCCTATCATTTTTCATGGTTCTCGTATATTTATTGGTATGCCTGACTATTATTGAAGAGCATTGTCTCCCATTAACCAATCGGTTACACCCAAATTGCCATAGGCTACCTTGTATGTACTTCGTTTTAGTTACTTTATGTTTTACCAAGTTAATTATTTGAGTACACGGTTGCTAGGCATTAATCTTGTTAATTTCTGTTTTGGGACGATTGGGATTCATGGTAGTATTCATCTTATGAAGAATTAGGGAAGAAGTAATTTATTACCCCCGATAGAGCTTAATAAGCTCCATGTTTTTTTGATCCACCTTAAATCGGGCCATTAGTTAGATTGTAAATAATCGCGTATGTAAAAGTTCAAGTATAGGGGTGTATCTATAAACCCCCATGATGTATTATATGGTTAAGCAATGGCAGGGTAAATGTGTCACCGATACAAATGAGAAAAGATAAAGAAAAGAATCGAAAAAAATATATATATAAAAAAAGTAAAAAAATGTACGGGCTGCCATTTGCTTATGTTTATGTTTATCATAGAGTCAAGAAAAGAAAAAGAAAGAGATTGGTGTGGATTTTTGTAGAGTTTGTATATTTTGTCTGAGTTTTTCGGTCCTTAACAACAAATAACGTGTATTCTTATAAATTGTTAGCTAACCATCCACTCCATATTCACCAAAGTCACCTCCCAAATGTATCACACATCCATTTTCCGTTTCCGTTTATGTTATCTTACACCTACACCCCCATCCTTTAAAAGAACCTCTTGGATAGAATGAAGGTTGATCCTTTACCATACGAGTATGGTAATTTATATGCTTATGACAGGTTATGAGTGTTGATTTTCGTTTCCCCATTATGTTATAATTTATTATACACCTGAGAGAAAGAGAGAATCCCAAATAATTATGTGAGGTGCTAGTATATACTTTCCGTGCTTTTAATTACGAGGTCTAGAAGGTTTTGTTGTAAAATACTTTTAAAGAGTAGGTTAAATGACCCTCATATTGCTATTGTCTAGGTAGAAAAGCCCATTTGAAGAATACTAGTAATCTTTAATATTATACAAGAACTAGAGAGAGAAGTGGGTTGGAAAGTTTCTAGAGAGAGAAAGTAACATGGAATGGAATATAATAATAATATGTGTGAAAATGAGAAATGAACTACAACCAACCACCTCCACTAGCATGGAGAGGGTATTTATACTACTTACATGACGGCATAGGCCTTAGGGTTTCAATGGGCCTAGGCCAGACTCGCTTATAGAACCTATTTCATTAACAAAATAATGGGATTAAGGACAATTACTAATTGGAAGCCTGAACGTTACTTTCTTGTTTCCAACAATCTCCCCCTAAGGGAGGTCACTCCATTTTACAAAATTTAAACCTAGCATACTATGCTATATCTCTTAGTCTTCAGCTCGTAAACTTGACTTTCTCTTGTGAATTTGTCTGTAGTTAATTCTTTTGATTTAGGATCGAGAACTTGGTCTTTTGATCTTTACTTGTAAGTGGAGATGTGATCTTGAGCACTGTGAGATCATCAACCAAGCATAATCTCATTTCGCTATCTTGTGACTTTGTCATCTTGTGATCTTTTCTTATGACTTTTGGACCGACATGCTCATACCATTCCTTGTTTGTTGACTTGAAAGTTTAATGTTGCATCTTTCTTGAAATTCATTTAACTATAACACTTCTTCACTTCGAGAAAGGTCGTTCGGTATCAGAGTGTCGGAAAATTATTTGAATTCTTTGACTTTAATTACTTCGTCACTTCAAGAAAGACGTACGTGTTCTGAGTAGCGAAAGTCTTGAAACATGTACTTGAGCTTTCATGATGTTCTTTTATGTTTGTCGGTCGGGTATGAGCATGTGGTTATGAATCTTGTGAGTCAGCTGGAATCAGGTACCTTCACCACCATCTTTAAGTATCATGCATTAAAACAGTTAGCAATAAAGCGGGGGGACGAATATGGCTTTGTCATTCGCCCGTGTTTGGTGGACGTAACCTCTTCGGAATCATATGAGGATCGACCTGTGATCAGGTAGATTCAATTTAAGAAGAATCTCCTTGACAGGATTTCTAGCTGAAGTATAGAATCTTTCTAACACATTTGCAATTAGATTCATTAAACTCAGCATGTTCTCATTATCGGAACGGGGGTCCTCAAAAGCAGGACGGCACGATAAGATGTGAATAAGTGAGTTAATATCTTACCGATTAAATAGAAATATCGATTTGAAATCAATCTCCGTGTCACTTGCTAAGTGGTATTGTGAATCATTTCAAAGTTCATCATCATCGTCAAGTCATATTCCTGGAACAAGTTTGATTCTTATAGAATCTCTCCATCGTTTCTTTCAGTAGTACAAGTTTGTTTCGTATAAAAATGCGCTTAGTTACCTTACCTTGAGACTTGTTTGATGTTGGTCAAGCAGGATTTCCACTTTCATTGTGAATGAATTCACTCTGATGTTCTGGCAAAATCACAAGGATAATGCGTAGGACTCTAATATTTCTTGTAATTCAATTGTGTAACTTAAGAAAGCAGAATTTGACAAGTGTCCTTAAAGAGATTTATAGATGATTCTCTTTTGGTCTAGACTCAATAGGCACTTTGAATGTAGTGATTCGGAGGTGAAGCAGACTGCCAACCTTTTTCAATATCACACTAACTCGAAGTGAGAAAGCGATAGAAATGCGTGTAATCTCAGTGAGAATGAATTCAAGAGTATTTTTAGAGACTTGAGTGGTATGGGAGGGTTGTGCATAGCGCTCTGGTCCTTGACAGTTTCTATGTCAGACAACCCTTGTGTTTTCAGTTTTGTTTATGTATTGACCCGGTTTCTGCCTAAGTTGTATGGAGGGCTTCTTTCTTTACACCCTTTATCCTTACATTTCTTTTTTCATTCTTACCCCTTCATTGACTTACCGGAGACTTCATAACTAACACCTTGTTGGTTTGTTCTTGTGTTAGCTCCATCTCTGTCGGCTTTATTCCCTTTTTCTCCCTTTTCTCAATTCTATATCCTAGACTTCTATTACTTAACTAAGTGTGGAACTATCCCTGGGTAGATCCCTCTGGTTCTGGATGGATCATGGTTCTACACTAACTAGTGGATATCCCTGGGTAGATCCCTCTGGTTCTGGCTGGATCATGGGATTTGAATACCTATACCTATCCACCTTATAACTCCATAAAATTAAGTACATGGTCGGTCTTTTAGGGTATTCTATCACCATTACAAACCAAAATCATTGAAAAATTCATTCAAAGTGTTTGATATAAATATCAAAAGGTTTATAGTTTGAATGTTTTTAATCATCACTATAAGCCCCCCCTTAACATGTGCATCGTAATCGTAGTACATGCTAAGTGTGGAGTGCATCGAGTCCATTTTAATTGATTACTTCTGTCAATATACATTAAGTCTAGGTTAATCACATTTTCTCCCCTTATCCAAAATGTTAATCCCTTGATATTTTGGATATTAATTGATTAACCGTTCGGGGACAAAATGATGTATTCTAGCATATTGGAACATATTATTGCTCCCCCTCAACTTTTGAGTGTTTATAAGATGGTTCCGAGTACAATTATTTGAAAGATTTTGAATTTACTAAGAAATTCTTGTAAAATATGTACTCGAGCACATCTTATTTTTCACCAAGAAATCTACACTAGTTATTAACATATTCACATCTTTATTATATACGAAGATTTGACCTGAATGATGAGAACATCATATGATGAGATCATATGGTTCTTTGTAGCAGCCGTAGGTCTCCTTCGTACAATCTCCCACCAACGAACATTTCAAAGCTCCTCATTAACCTTCTTTCTTTCAAGAAGATGTCGATTTGATCTTTCTCTGTCCAAGCACTCTTCGGCATTGCTTCAACTTTCTTTCCAAGTTATGAAAGTCAAGCTTCGAGTACGAAACATATTCAGAAACATATGTAACTTGAGCTTGTGTGGTTGGTGATGTCGGTGTTGATGTTGTCTTAGCTTCCCCCTAAACCAGCAATCTGATTTTGAGTAGATTTAAATCTTTCTTGCAAGCCGTGTAAAGAGGTCTTGATGTATGAAGCTCAAATATCTGAAGTACACAATTAATTCGAAACCGAAACACCAAAGACAATTAAGTCCCGGATGTCACAATTATTCCCTCTAAGTAGTCGAAATGATAACACCTAAGTCAACCAAGTCCCAAATGTAAACATTTCTTCCAGCCGAATACTGACTAACTGAAGGAATCATCATACTTATCATACATATATGTACCTCTTTTATCAAATATTTCTACTCCTTTTATAAATAAACTTAGTGATTGACCGTTAAAGGAAGCATTAATTGAATCAGTAACCAATCTTCTCACGCTTAGAATAAATCTTCTTACAACACTTCCTCCTAGTATGTTAAATGATGCATACTTGAAATCACAAAATATCTCTACCCTCATGTAGTTGAAATAGTGCACCCGAAAGTAACAAGTTAAACACTGATTTTCTCTTCGGTTATGACATCTGTCTTCCCGGAATGACCTAAAATGAGAATAGGGTATGAATTCTATCACGTGAACTTATTATCTTTCTTGTATATCTATTCCTTCCCCCTTGCTGGTTTCGATACCTCGGAATTAGCAAAACCTAGTACGCAAATATACTTGAGATTGTGTTTGAAGAATTGATAAGCTTAAATCTATTCCGTGAGAATCAACTAAGTCTTAAATTGCAAATAAGTCCATAAAGTTTGAAACAAATGACATCTTAAGCTCGTGTAGTTAAAATCCATTAACACCCCTTAAATTGTGATTCATCATTACTAGAAACTTTATCCATTTATTCCGTGACTTATTTTGAAAGACCTTTTAAAAGATTATTTGATGACGCATTCTCCCCCTCAAACAATGAACCGTTTTCTATTTAAAAAGCTTTTGTCATTGAGTGAGTGGTCGAATTATCTTTGAAAATCTTTTTGTGATTACTGAAAACACTGATTCATTGTTAAGACAACTGTTTACCAATAAAAATAAGATTTCTCTTATTTATACACATAAATGCACTGAAGCGTACATTTATGGAAATATATGAAGCACGGGTTGTGATGCAAAGTAATCACAAGCCTTTGCATGGTCATAAAGTAGACCATGCCCGAGAATAAATTCCCGTTGTTAGGAACAACTGTCTTTTAGACGACATGTTTTCCTCAAGGTGAAAAGCGGGTTACTATCTGAAATAATAGCAAGCCATATGGCATGTTTTGAAAACATTAGAAACTTCTGCTCGAACTTCATTTACAGGCTCGTATCATTGTTGAATGACATTTCTAAGACCGTAAATGTTATCGATTTTCAGAAGACATGCCATTTGAAAACTTCTTTTTGTATTTTTCTCATTTTTTAATTTTGTATTTTGTTTTTGAAAAATTTATATAAAAAGAAAATATTTTTGGTTTTTCTGAGTTATATTATATACATATGATACAAAGGATATTCGAATAGGTACCACCACTATTCGTCAACGTCATCTGCCAACTTTTTCAGAGTCTCCGGCGTAAAACTTCGCATACCCAGCTTGTTGATTAGAAATTCAATTCTTTCTCGGCCAAGAGCTTTAGTGAAGATGTCCGCCAATTGATACTCCGTATTGACAAAGTAAAGTTCGATCACACCATTTTCAACATGATCCTTGATGAAGTAAAATCTAATGTCTATATGCTTGGATCTGGAATGTTAAACATTGTTGCAGTATAAGGCAATAGCGCTTTTGTTATCACAGTACATTGGAATTTTATTGAATCCAAAGCCATAGTCGGTAAGTTGTGATCTCATCCAAAGGACTTGAGCACAACAACCGGACAAAGCAATATATTCTGCTTCCGTACTGGATATGCGCTTTTCTGCCTTTTTGACGACCAGCTCACAAGTCTATCACCCAAAAGTTGTATACTACCAGATGTGCTACGGCATGTATCTTGACAACCAGCATGATCCACATCTGTAAATGTTGTTAGTGCGATAGAAGAATCCTTCGGATACCAAAGACCCAGATGTACAGTTCCTTTTAGATACCGAAAGATCCTTTTTACCGCATTTAAGTGCTTTTCGGTAGGCCGAGCCTGATATCGAGCACACACACATGCAGTATAGAAAAGAAAAATGATAGGTCAGGTCTACATGGCTTTGTAGTCAATGGAGGGTCGCCAATAATACCTCGATTCAGTGTGATGGATCGTCAGCTTTCCCATCTTTTATCCTAATCCAGTTTGGACTTCTCTACCCATGGGAGTATCCACCGGCGTCACTAAGATTCATAGCATATTTCTTAGTGATTCTAAGAGTTATTTAGATTGCGTTTATGAAGATGCCTTGGGACTCCTTGAGAAATCGTTATCCTAAAGAAATATGAGATTTTACCCATCATCGACATCTTTGATTTATTGAAACCATTATTTATAGCGATAGATCACAAAGTTAAGGAGAGAGTGCAGCAAAGATAATAATCATCGACATAGAATTTGTACCCAGTACGAAGTCATTGCCTTCTCTTACGGTTTAATTATGATCAGAGTAGGATTCCAACTGAGCCTTTGGAGTAGTATTGGATATCAGGAATGAAGGACAACTGTCATTACCACGCAGTGGAGCTTGTTTCAAACCCATATATAAGAGCCTTTCGTAAGCTTGTAGCACCGTAGTTAGGTTTGTCTGGGTTCCACAAATCCGTCGGTTCTTCCGGTTGGCTAACATAAACTTATTTGAAGATTACCATTCAGAAACGCAGTTTCACATCCTTTTGATAGATGACAAATGTTCTTGTGAGCAGCAAGCTAGGAAGAAATTAGAATAGCACTATAATCTTAGCAAACGGAGCGAATGGGACTCTTCGAAATTGATACCCTCTTTGGGACGATAAACACGAGCGACAAAGAGCATTGTTTTTCAGAATACCTCCTTATTCATCAAGCTTAACCTTTATTTAGATCCACTTAAGAGAGATGACAAATGCTTGTCAGGAGGAGAACAAGTTCCCTAAACACCTCCAGACGTTCAAATTCATGGAAGTTCCTCTTGACATAGCTCTATCCACATGCTTGAGTTAAATGACGTCATTTGTAGTTTCATTGGGTTTGAATGTTGTTAGAAAGGCATATAGTAGCAGAATAAGGCTTGTTCTTGGAGTTGTAGTCGTGTGGAATAATGGTCTGTCGGAGTGACACCGTTATATCTCAAGTGGGTGATCCTTTAGTCCATTTGCTATTGTGTTCAGAAACTTGGTGATCCGGGAGGACAATTGTATGAATAATATCTGATGATGAAGATTGATCAGAAGTAACTTCTGGAATTGGTAATACCGTGAGTACGGATCTTTACCCCATTACGTACATCTTCAATATCATGATTATACTTTCTTCAAACTCATGAGATAATTATAGGTGTTTGAGTTTCTTGTGTTGTATGAGAGTTTACTTGGTGTTGGTGCATCTTGATCAACTATAGTTGAGGAAGGTAAGCCAGTTGATACAACATGTTCAGGTGCAACTGCTTCAGGAATAGGAGCAATGACATCTGGTGCATGTAAATCAGCATTAGTCGGGGATTAAGTGGGCATCATCAACACATTGGTTGTTTCTGAAACAACAAAATCCTCATTCGGATATCGAAAGTTGGTACAAATGGTGTTGAAGAAGGAGGATTGGCACGAGTCCTAAAAATGATCGATTAAGGAGTCATTTCTTCGAAGAGCGGTGCGTCATGAACTGCTGTGTTCAAAAGCCCCATCGCGGTCAGTATCATACACAAGTCAAACATGAATGGTCTCAATGATTCAGTTGGTAAGTATTCTTTAAATACGGAAATGATTTCTTTGTGGGTGCCATATCCGATGAAAATACCAATGTCAGACCTTCGGTTGTAACTTGACCATATTGCATCAGCTAAATCATTTGTTGGGTTGAAGCTAGTGCATCACAAACACATGGAGATCGATGTTACTGAGAGGTTTTGTAGTGTAAAAGCTCATATGGTGTTGTACCCGTGTCGACGACGTATAATGGTTCAATTTTGGGGCGATTACAATGATGTGGATATTCGCCTCTGTCAGGACCTAGATTTAAGGTGATTTGGATTAAATTTTTTTGTGCGGGATGCTTCTTTCGTGCGTTACTTGGTCGTGATTGCTTCTTATAATACTTGTTGGGGCTGGTGAGCGAGCATTAGGATGTGGATGGGTGTGGAATTAAGAGATGGGGGTGGGGGGGTGGTAGATGTGTTATGGCACGTGGTGGCGGGGGGTGAGAGTGGCGGAAGGGGGGGGGGTCGTCGGGGGATGGCGATGGGTTAGGTCAATGGGGGTTAGGGAGGGTGGGGGGGGGTGGGAGGGGGGGAGGTGGGGTCGGGATAGTGGGTGTGTGGTTTGCGGTTGCGAAGGGAGGGGGCGGGGGTGTTGAGGTAGGATGGGGACGGTGGGTAGGGGGGGGGGGGAGCGTGTGGGATGGGGTGGAGTTTGGTTTGGGTCGGTGGGGGGGGGGTGGGATGGAGGGGGGCGGGCGGGGGTGGAGAGGTGGGATGGGGCGGTGGTAGGTGTGGGGGTGGGGGGGGGGGGTTTATTGGGCGGGAGTGATGGAGGATGGGTGGGTTAGGGGGGGGGGGGTGGATGGTGGGGTCGGTAGGTTGTTGAGGGGTTGGGCTTGTGTGCATGGGCAGAGGTAGGGAATGAGGGGGGGGGGAATAATTGGGGGGTAGGGGTTAGACATTAGTGGGGTAGGGGTGGAGTGGGTAGTTGGTGGGGTGGGGGGTTGGGGGCTTGAATGGGGGGGGGGGGGGGTTGGGGGGCGTGTGAAAAGGCTGGGGGTGGGTGTGGTGGGAGGGAGTGGGGGGGGGGGGGGGGGCGGGGAGGGGGGGTGTGGATGGGGGTGGGGGGGGGGTGAGGGGATGGAGGGGGTGGGGTGGGGGTTGGGGGTGGGGTGGGGGGGGGGGGGGGTTGGGGTTGGGTAGTAGGGTGGGTGGGGGGGTGGTGGTGGTGTGGGCTGTGGGGTGAGGGTGGCGGGGGAGGGAGTTAGTTGTTTGGTGATGGGTGGGGTGGGGTTGGGTGGGGGGGTGTTTTGTGTGTTGAGGTGGGTGGGAGTTTGGGTGGGGAGGGGCGGGGAGTGGTAGTTGGGAGGGGGGGTGGGGAGGTGGTGAGGTGGGTGGGTGGGGGGTGGGCTGGGTGGGGTGTGGGGGAGTGCGGGCATTGCTGTTGAAGGGGGGGGGTTGGTGAGGTGTGGGGGGGGGGAGGGAGGTTGGGGGGTGGGGGGGTTGTGTCTGTTGTGGGGGGGTAGTGGGGTGAGATTGGGTGTGGGGTGGAGGGAGAAAAGGGGGTAGGGGGGGGGGCGTGGTTTGCGAGGAAGGGAGGGGGGAGGAGGGGGGGATGAGGTTGGTTGCTTTATTTTTAATTTAATTTTATTTTTTTTTTATAATAATATATGATGTTTTTTTTTTTTATTTTATATTTGTTTTTTTTATTTCTGTTTATTTTAGTTATAATTATTTAATATTCCGTATGTCTGAATTATCTAACTCAGTTCCATTATCTGTTCTGATGCGACGGACGGTTTCCTTAAGTCGTACTTGGATCATCTTCAAAAAGTTGATAATAAAAGCTGGAGCTTCATCTTTTGATCGCAAACATTTTACCCATGTAAATCGAGAGTAGTCATCGACAATAATGAGGATGTACTTCTTTCCATAGACAACTCGCCGACACGCATTGGACCACATAGATATCCATATGCAAACAAATATGAGGTTTTTTTGATTTGTGGTCCTCAGATTTGGGTTTATGGGGTTGCTTTGAGCTTTTGGCCTAATGCGCTTGCAGAACATAATCGGGACAACGTCCATGTCTTGCAAGTGATTAAGAGCACCATTGTTCAAGTGAGATAAGACGACGATGCCAATAACAGGACTTGGTTTTAGACGCCTTTTGACAATAGACAAATGGGAGAGGATGCCATTCTTAATCACTATGTGAAGAGTGTTATAAACGATTTCCCTTGAGATCACGTCAATAAATCAACACCGTCTAGATTATGAATTGATGCATTTGTTGTGTGTTGAAGAAAAAGCCACACTTCGAGATTGGAATCACAGAATGTCCCACAGATATAGATTATGGCCAAGTATTAAAAAGTAATAACACTTGATGAAATAGTAAAGTCCAATATGATAGTCTCCAAAAACCCATTATCTTTGCAACTTGATCATTTCTGAAGTTAACTGTACCCAAGAATTTACTGATGAAATTGGTGAGTTGAGAGCGATCTCCGGTCATGTGCTTGCTTCGAGCAACGGATAGTCCAACATACCAGATGAGATTTGGGGACAACATGCATTCATTATGAGAAGTAGTATGGAATATTGGTTTTTGTGGATTCACCAGATTTACTGGGTTCATGTTTGTTAGCAGACATTGGTTTAAAAACCTTCGTTTTGCTAAACTGATCTCAGGTTCTTATTCTTCTAGGTTTCCCTGAGTATACCTATTCTAACCACAGGTCTGGGCGATTCAGTTCTCTAGAAAACAATTGGGATTCCCTGAAGGCACTTCTTAGTAGTGGTAATCACTAGTAAAGGGCAAAGCATTTCCTTACAATAGTGAAGGTTCATCCAGACCGGTAGGTCTCCAAATATATCCTATCTGAGTGAACACTTTTCCTGTTGGTTTCCAAATATCTTTATTAGATTTTCTCTTCTTAGATTTAGCACGAAATTTCACATCATTCATAGAATTAGACACACGCAAATTATCAGAAGACATGCAATCATCACCGTTAATACAGACATAATTAGAATTATCATGTTTCTTAGAATTCTGCACAGACGCAGATCCATTAACTCTAACAATGCCATGCCTTTTATTCAAACTAGATTTAACGTTCTTAGGGTGAGCTTCTACATTATTCTTCGAATTACTACTTGGTGTTTGCAGAATCCTATCATTCCTGGTATTGCCTGAAGGCTGTGATCCGCTAGCACTAGTAGAAAGTCTTACTCCTGTAGAATGCAACACACGCTTGTTAGAAACTATGTTTGAAGTCGAGTCTGTTTTTGTGTTTTCTGTGGATGTGAGTGATTCGGCAAACCTAACTTTTCTTGTACTTTTTCCCGGTTGTGTCCTTAAATACTTGAGGACCAAAATTTTGTTGATGCTACGGCATGCCATAAGATCTACTTATGTGTGAAAGCAAATCCTGAATGACTTTGGTATACCTAAAGGCAGACTCTAAAAGTGAATCTTGAGGATAATTTGCTTTTACATGTTCGACTATATCCCTAAGGACCAAAGCTTCTTCCTGGGTATGCTTAATATACGAGGAGTGAGCAGTCCTTTTATTCAACAATTTGGGCGTGATTGGTTCCATATTATCCTTAGACACTTTTGGATCAACAGAGTGGGTCTCAGTAGCCTCCTTATCTAACGCTTTTCCTTTAAGTTTCCTTAACTCATTTTTTAGGGCTGCTATAACCAAACCTTGTTCCTGAAGTTTTGCATTTAAATCAGAAATTTCCCCAGACTTTATATTGACTTGTTTAATTAACGCATCACATTGTTCTTTTGATTGAACACGTTTTGGTTTAATCGAGTCATAAAGTTGTTTATAAGTCTGTTTCAAATGCTCATTCTCAGTAACAAGTTTTGTCACTCTATGTTCCAATTCAATGTTAAGAGTCTCAATTTCATCCATGTCCATTTTGACTGTACTATCATCCACATTTCCATTTAAGGACTTAATTTGCTCTTCAAAACTTGACTATTGACTGTGTCTTGTTGCTTGAAGGAATGAGCTCTTAATTCACTTAATCAAAAATGAGTAAAACTGTGCATTTTGATTTAAAACACTATTTTCTAGTTGAAATTTTCTATTGATTAATGTTGAGAAAGAAGCATAAGCTTCCAAAGTGAGTGTAATGATTTTCAAGAGTTTCGTTTTTAAATCTCTTACAAAGTTTATCGTAAGTTTCTTATCAACAAAATCATTTTTATTGAGAAGCTCAGTCTTAAGTTCGAGACACCTTTGACATTCATTCACAGTTTCATAAACATTCATCACAGACAAATTTACTAACCTGTCTTTAAAATATCATGATCATGGCTTGAGCCAAGAAGTCGTTTATTTGCACTCAAAATTGATTCATTTTAACTTCGAATGTTAATGACTCAAGGATGTTGTTCGACAGCCTGTTTGTTTACCATTTTGATAAAAGACTTTTTGGACATCGGAAAAGTTCTGTCAACCAAGTATTGGATTGAAGTTATTGAAGTTTATCTTTTAATTCTTTTATAAAACGGATTGTTTTCTTCTGAAAATAAGCCTTTGTATGTTCTCAAACCCCCACGTGCCTCAGTGATATGATGTGAGTGGTTCTTTCTTTGACAAAATGATCATGCCAGTTAAGATAGAGTTGAGCGCTGTCATGCTATCTGTATTTAACCATAATTAATTTAGGCAAGGTCTGTTGGAACCATCAACTTTGACGGTTGTGGAAAGATTGGGATGGGTCTTTTGTAGGGCCCGAAGTCGATTTTCCACTTTAGGAAGTGGCAAGGTTCTCTATATAAATCAGTTTTCAAACTTTTAGTTTGTTGTTTTCGTTTTAAGAATTGGCATAATTTGATGGGTTTCGTGTTCATCTTATGTTTCTCAAACAATGGATCTTGTTCTTTCTAAGCATTTTTGAACGACTCCTCTCATAAGCATTAATTTTTTTCATAAGAATCTGGAAATCACAATAGGATCCATTTTAAGAATGGTATTCACGTCATACAGCTTTGGCTTTGACTCCCGAGCTTTCTTCAGATAGAAAGGTTTTTCAAAACCGATAGTTGTTTCGTGGGAATGATAATAAAAATAATTTGATTTAGTCATCATATGAACATGTTTTGCGCAGATTACCTCTTTGAAAATGATGTTATCAAGTTGCTTAATTTTCTTTTCTAAAGCAATTTCGCTATCAATATTTCTGTTTTCTTCCATTTTTAAATCATTTTTGAGATCAGAAATTGTTTTCATTAAAGAATCCTTTTCTTGCACTTGTTCGAAAAGATTTTGCTTAAGACGTACAATTCGCATGTCTGTTCATTTGATCCTGAAAAAACGTTTTCAACATTTAGCATTTCTTTCAATCTTTAACCTATTTTCTTTATATTGGCAAGTCGGTGTCTAAGCTTGATTAGCATTTTATATTCCAGATTAACGTTGGCTGCAGTGCGTCACTTGGGTAGTTAATTGTTCACAAAACATAGATAATATATTGACATCTTGTGAGCAGATGGATGTATAGAATTCTGGACAGTTTTCTGTTGTGCTTCACTCAGGTAATGAGAATAAGGAACGATATTGCTATCTAGTTATTTCAGTATTCTGACTGAATCTCATCATTTTTTAGACTGTTCAGAAAAGTCATTATCTGCTCACTTTGATTAAAATAAATATAGGTCAGATTAATCTAGATTAAGTATTTTTTTTTTTTTAATACCTCAGTGAGTGCATCTGAGCCCATTCCTAGTAAGACTTAGACATAAGAGCAATCTTGGGAATGACGTTGAGTCATCACACAATCTGAGTCATAGGCATCCAGAATCATCAGCTTGATAAGCAGGCATTGTGGTGTGTGATTGTTGAGAGGTATTGAATGTCAGAATGTCCTGGATATGCCAAAAATGAATATTTTTCCTCTGTTAAAGTTCGACCTATGCTTGCAGCTTGAAACCTGCAACACTTTATCGATGAAACCATGTTTCATCCCTTTTCTGCTTGGGGATTATTACACTGCTTTCGGCATTTTGACCTCTCCTTTGCAATGTAACAAATAACAGTCTGTTGTTTCCTCGTGTTGCTTCCACTTCTGACCCAGGGTGTGTATGTTCCATTGTGTTACCAGCAGAATAAGTAGTTTGTCTCCCTGAACAGGTTGCACAGTTACTTTTACTTCATAGATGGTAGGCTTGTTGACGAGGGTTTTTTGAACGAAGTCTTAGCTGATTGTTGGTTCGTAGGATACCGGGATGTGGACAACAGCAGTTCAGAATGATACACATCATTGATTAATTTCATCAATGGATCATCCCCTTTCTTATGAACACTGGAAACAACTAGAACTGGATAGTCTGGGTGGAGAAATTTTAGTGTTGTTACCCATTGATAGCTGTGGGAGCATATTCCAATTGTGGGATTGATGGTTGTGGAGAATAAACGTTGTGGTGAACGGTGGAGTGGGACTCATTTGATGGATAAGTAATTGAAAGAGGTGTTGATTGATTGGTTGTGAATTGTTGAGTTTGATAAGGTGTAACAAACTGTGAAGACTGATTGGTAAAATGTCGAAGTTCGAGATAGAGACTGTGGGTGAGTGTTAGATGAGATTGATAAAGTTGGCTGTGTTAATTGGTGAGATTGCAACTAAAGCTAAGGGATCGGGGTTGCGTTTCATGCATCAAACGAACTTCATTTGCATGTCTTTCATGTTGTTGCACGTTAAGCAGTGTAGTGCATCCAATGATAGTCAACAATGGTAGTGTGCAAGTCTTGAGCCAATTAAAATTAGTAACAAAATTTGCTCCATTTTATCAGGAGAGAGTGATTAAGAACTTGATGTTATCTTGAAATGTTTCCATGGCATCTTGTAAATGTTTCATATCTATTGAGTAACAGAGGAAACTCTAAGTAGTAACATGTAGAGTTCTACTTTCTTGTAATTGCAATTATCGAATTCATCATACAAACCTTGTCAATTACGGTCTTGTTTGTATAGAAGTTCCTTGCCATTAGCAGTTTAATCTTTCCAAAAAGAACTTTTGCACACACGATTGTTGACTCACAAGAGCATATATTTTAGTTGGTAGGCCTTGGAGAATGATGTTTATAGCTTTGATGTCGCAATCTGCTTGAATGGCTTCAGCTAGAGTCAGTTCAACATATTCCTTAAGCCTTGTTACTCCATCCTCAGTGATTGAAGTAACTTATCAGCAAGAGTCGTCATTGTGGTTTGTTGTCTCCTCCAGAAAGAAGTGACTTATCAGCAAGAGTCGTCATTGTGGTATCAAAAAGATTACAGATTGATCGATCGGTGGTAGAAAGAAATTGTGTTTGGTTATGTGATTTTTGAGTCTTGAAATGAAACTACACGGGATTTTACAATTCTCGACAAAACCGGGAAAACAAGTGTTTGTTTCACGGGATTTTACAAGTCAAAGAAATAACCGTATAATTTAAAAACGAGTTGTTAAGTTTAAGCTTAAGTTGGTTTCACTAGTTCGGTTGACAAAATGTTTAACTAGTTCGGTCCTACTAGTTCGGTTATCACTTAGTTCGATTGTCTAAGTACACCTAGTTCGGTCCTACTCGTTCGGTCCTGCTTGTTCGGTTGTCACTAGGAAAGAACTCGTTCGGTTGTCACTAGGAAAGAACTCGTTCGGTTGTCACTAGGAAAGAACTCGTTCGGTTGTCACTAGGAAAGAACTCGTTCGGTTCCAACTTGAGTAATGCTCGTTCGGTTCAAACTAGAATATGCTAGTTCGGTTGACTTGTTCGGCTTACTCGTTCGGTTTCCTTGTTCGGTCCAACTCGTTCGGTCCCAACTACTACGAAACTCAAATCTTCAAAACTAAAAAAAAACATGATTTTCAATGGTTTTTAGCAAAAAAATTCTTGGTACAAATAGTGTTACGTAACCATTAATTCAGGAACAATAAAATGAAAAACTTTAAGGTTTTTTTTTAAAGCCAAAAAAATTTGAATCTACTATTTTTCTCTATGATGTTAAAGGTTTTTGAACACAAATACTAAACAAAAAAAACTAAAAACACACACTCCATGGTCTTGGATACAATTGTAGAATCCTAATAATCTTTCTTATCAAACCAAAGAAACAGAGTGAGATGTGGGTGGGTTGTGATGTTTAGAGAGAGATAGGATGGAAAATGGATGATGAATTGTAATAAAGATGGGAATATGGGATAAAATGGAACAACCAACCCTCTTCAAGGCTCGGAGAGGGGCTTATATAGGTCCTATAGGCCGGCCTGGGTTATGATGGGTACTTCCAGCGGTCTTGGGCCGTATTGATTACTATTCTAATCTCATTACATAAAACTACGAGCTAGATGTTACAACTTGGAAGTGACGACATTTTTGTGTTTCCAACAAAAACTTCCCTTTATTAAAAAAAACTTTAGCTTAAAAAATAAGCTGCACTGGGAAAAAAGCTTTTAACCAAATAGGCTACAACTTATTTTTTTTTTTAGTTTTTGCTAATTCAAATATTTTAATGTGAAAGATAGTTGAAAATAAGAAGAGAGGGGAGGAAAAAGGCCACAGTTTAATATAAGCATGTTTCGATAAGCACTCTTTGTAAGATTCTAGCAAAAAACAAATAATGCTTAATACTGCCTATATTACAAAGAAAATGCATTACATTAATGATCAGGTTACTCTGGCAAGATGGTAACCCTCTTGACTTCCATAAAGGAGGTCGCGGGTTCGATTCTCGTTGTGGTGTAAAATCCTTTTTTATTTTCTTGTTATGAATATAATGGTCAAACTCCAATTTCACATTTTGATCTATTAATAGCCTCATGAAGACTTTCACGATATGTAACGTTATGAATATATTGGTCAAATATAATCACCTTAAATGTGTCCATAAACATTATCATAGTCACCAATTTTATGATTGTTGTGGCTATCTGGTAAGGCATATAGTCACTTGATCCATGCATAGAAGTAAAGTGCTATACACATTTGCTTTTGGCAAAGCTAACACAAACTAAACTTTAAACACAATATTACAGTTAAAGTTGACCATATGTAATGGATAAAGTTGATCAAAATTTGTTAATAACGTGTGACCAATATACTGTTTAAAGTGATGAAGAAATGTGTATTTTGTGTGACTTATTGATCATCCTATGGCCACATGAATTTAATTGTGTGTGTGACATTTTTAATATTTTGTCATCACAAAGTACTTTTTTTTTTTTTTGTATTTAGTCACATAAAGTAAGCCCATATAAGTGATAAAAGTGTTAATAGGTGACCATTGCTGTTTTAAGGAAGAAATATGTATTTTGTGAGATGTTGATCACTCCTATTGGGACATTAAGTTTATGTTTGTGATGGCCTTTTATAATATTTGTCACAAAAGCAATGTTTGTTTTTGGGTATTTTAGTCACATTCATTAATCATAAAGTGGCCAAAAGTGTTATTATGTGTGACCAATATTATTGTTTAATAAAGTGAAGAAATGGTATTTTGTGTGACTATTGTTCATCAATGGCCACATGAAATTCTTATGTTTGTGTGGCTTTTTGTTAATATTTAGTAACACAAAGCATGTTTTTTTGGTATTAGTCACACGTCAATTTATCATGAAGTGATCCAAAACGTGTTATTAAGTGTGACCCATATGTTGGTTTAAAGCGAAGTGAAAAGAAAAATGTGTATTTTGTGTGACTATTGATTCATCCAAATAGCCTCTATGATTTCTTTGTTTGTGTGGCTTTTGTAATATTTTAGTCATACAAAGCATGTTTGTTTTGGGGATTTAGTAACATACAATAAGCATTAATTGGCCAAAAAGTGGATATTAGTCGTGACCATATAGATGTTTAAAGTGAAGTAAAAATGTATTTTGAGTGACTATTGTTCATCCAATTGCCCACATGAATGTTAGTTTGTGTGGCTTTTTGAAATATTTAGTCACACAAAGCATGTTATGTTTTTTGTGATATGTTGTGGCTATTGTAAAGGCATATAGTCACATGATCGTGCTAGAAGTAAATGTGACTATACACATTAGCTTTTGGCAAGCTAACACAAACTAAACTTTAAACACACATATTAAGTTACGTTACCATATGTACTGGATTTTGGCTACACTTAAATAATGTGTGACAAAACTTGAGTCCATGATTTAGACACATAAACAAACACTTCATGTGACCATATATGACATTATGAATTTAGACACACAAACACTCAATGTGACTAATATGAAATTTAATGATAACCGATTTCACATTTTGCTCTAAATAATAGCCACATGAATACTTCACGATGTGACTGTTATGAATATATTGGTCACATATAATCACCTTAAATGTGGCCATAAACATAATTTAGTCACACATTTGTGATATGTTGTGGCTATTGTAAAGGCATATAGTCACATGATCGTGCTAGAAGTAAATGTGACTATACACATTAGCTTTTGGCAAGCTAACACAAACTAAACTTTAAACACACATATTAAGTTACGTGACCATATGTACTGGATTTTGGCTACACTTAAATAATGTGTGACAAAACTTGAGTCCATGATTTAGACACATAAACAAACACTTCATGTGACCATATATGACATTATGAATTTAGACACACAAACACTCAATGTGACTAATATGAAATTTAATGATAACCGATTTCACATTTTGCTCTAAATAATAGCCACATGAATACTTCACGATGTGACTGTTATGAATATATTGGTCACATATAATCACCTTAAATGTGGCCATAAACATAATTTAGTCACACATTTGTGATATGTTGTGGCTATTGTAAAGGCATATAGTCACATGATCGTGCTAGAAGTAAATGTGACTATACACATTAGCTTTTGGCAAGCTAACACAAACTAAACTTTAAACACACATATTAAGTTACGTGACCATATGTACTGGATTTTGGCTACACTTAAATAATGTGTGACAAAACGTTTAGTGTGACCATATATGGCATTTGGTCACAGTGTTCAAGTGTGTGACATATATTTGTCACTATTTATATGTATATCGTGACTAATGATTCAACCTTACTTTTCATTTGTCACGCGTCCCAAATTCATATGTGGCTAAATAATTAGCAAAAGATAGCAGTCACCCTTAAATAATGTGTGACAAAACTTGACTGTATGATTTAGACACATAAAAAATTACTTCATGTGACCATATATGCCAATTTGGTCACATTGTTCAAGTGTGTGACATATATTTGTCACTATTTATATGTATATCGTGACTAATGCTTCAAGCATACTTGCATTTGTCACACGTTCCAAATTCATACGTGGCTAAATAATATTACCAGTTACCTTTAGCCACATAATGTTCGAATGTGTGGTAATACAGTTCTAATGGTCACACAATTGAAATTTTCATGTGTGGCTAATTAGTAAATGTTGTCTATTTTGGTACCTTTGGCCACATAAATATGTGAATGTGTGGCCGTTCCATTTTGCCTATGTGTGACCAAATCCACTTTTTGTACTAGTAAAATGTACTAGCCTATCAGCTTTGGGATTAGTGCTTACCACCCATGCGAGTGTGACCCTACCTAAGTAGTATGAATATAAATCTTGTAATGGAGTAGATGATAAGTTTGTGCATTCAAAGTCGTATCTTTCACAAACACATCTACTACTCAAAATCTACTAAGTCCCTGAGCAAGCTTAGTTGTTTAGCATAGTAGTTAACTTTGCATAACACTTTAGGTTTATGCAAAGTTATTAGCGAGGAGATCACACACACATTGTTTCGCAAACAATGGGGTATAATTCTTAAAAAAATAGAGGTACGTTGAAAAATTATTTTTGTGTCTTTTACTTATTAGTTATATTTATTTATACAAAACCTTTTTAAAGAACAAATACTCTACTTTATTTACTTGCCATGAGTTTGTTAATGATAACTTTGTTGTTATTGTTCACTAACTAAGAGGGAACAACATTAAGGGATACTTAGACCTAGATTATGCTGGTTGCAACATGGATAGAAAAAGCACCCCAGGTGCCTGTCACATCCTTAGAGACAAATTGGTTTGTTGGTGTAACACCCCCATTTTTACAATATAGCAGCGGAAGCTAATCTGGGGTATTACTTCATGGGTACAACAATCATAATCATAGAAAACGACCCAAAAGAGACGTTTAATGAATCGGAAAGGGGAATTGAATTGTTGTTATACTAAAAAAAATTTCGAAAGAATGACTAGGTCCAAGATATCAGTTGTAGCACTTTTTCCCGATCGTACGATGATTAAGAACAACTATATAACTAATGTCTTGATCATAGATTCGCAATAACAAAGACTAAGTGGCTCATTTTCCAGTAACGGTCAACTTTCCAATCATCACTAACCTTACTTATCTTATACAAGACATAGTGGCGATTTCTACACTTTTATACAAAACTTTCACATCGTTTGATTATATGGGACATATAACAAATAATCCGATCTTCATATAATACCTTCGGTCTAAGCTCCATGCGAAATTGATTATATTCAAACTTTCTCTCTCTTGTCTTGTTTGCGGTTTTTCTAGTTTTTCTAATTTTTTTTAACTATACTTTTACTACGAAACTCGGTGTCTGTCGTAATTTTTCATCTTCTTTGATCATAATCAACTAGGATATTCCTCTCGATGTATTCTTGCTTCTGTGGATCATACCAATAAATGCGTTGGTAGTAAAAATACATGAGTTTTGACTACTTTATACATTCCCATTTGCAATGTGTAAATTCCTTCCCAACCGTACCAAAGATAAAAAATTTGACACAAGACTCAGGAAATAATTACTTCTACACTTTAAGAACTAGCAATGATAAATTTGCAACTTAATATACAGGGTAGGTAAGGTGTAAAGGTGTAACGAAACAAACAGTTGGTGTAATTCCTTAAGGATTGACTCTACGAGTTGTTCAAGGGGTATCTTACTCTTATAGTGAGAGTAAACAAAGGGTTTATACTATAACATCCGGCAATTTTCGAAATTTTAAATGACTATTTTACCCTTTGACTTTTTGGGTCTGACTTGACTTTTTGACTTTTAGTCTTTTATTGTCACAAATAACGATTACGCGTAACGGTAATTGTTTCGAAACGTATTTAAATAATAAATCATATTTATTATTACTTATTGAGGTGACAAATTTATTTTTTTAACTTATTTGACTAAAACGGAGAAATAATCAAAATTAAATTATTTATAAATAAATTAAATAACTAATATAATTGAACAAATAAAAATGATTAAATATTAAATGTAAAAAAAATAATAAGCAAATAATAAAAATAAAATAATAAGAAAAAAAAAATCATTAAATATATAATAAATTACTAATCAAATTTAAATAACTTTATTTTTTTATTTTAGAAAAACAAAAATTTTAAACAAAAGAAAATAATTAAAATTTAAATAACAAGAAACAATAAGGGTCATAAAATAAAATTAAGTAAAAGAAAGTAAAGAATTTTTTTATTTAATAAAAATTATATTCTTTATAAAATAAAAAAAGAATAAATTAATCAGAATAAAATTATTTTTTTTTAAAACATAACACGAAATTAATATCAATATTTTTATTGAATATATATGATTATATTTCAATAATCTTTAATTTTTTATTAAAAATAAAGAAAATAAAAATAATTACATCAAAATATTTTAAAAAAAATTAAAATAAAAAATAACATTATATATAACAAAAATATCTAAAATTATAAATAGTAAAAATTAAAAAACTAATACAATATAATAAATAAATAAATCATAATAATTTAATAATAAACAATACAAAAATATAGAACAAAATTAAACATTTATTTAAAAATAATAATGTAATTATGAATAAATATATACATAAAACACAAAAAAAAATATAATAACAATAAATTAAAAATGATAAATAATATTAATATATTTATATAAATATAGTAATCTCAAGATAAATAATTTTAATGACAATAATTTGTATACTCAATTAACCATAATTTTATCAAAAAAAAATATATTTTAGAGTCTAATTTATATATTGTTTATTATATTTATTTTTTTTTTTATGATTTCTTAAGTTGACTTATCAAAAACGACCTGCCAAAATGAGTTATTAATTTTGGGGTATACTGCGTTTGATGTAAAACGACATTCCGGACAACTTTTTAGTTTTGCCCGAGACACGAAAACAAGCAGAAGATGACTAAAATACCCTCGCAAGGTTTTAGAAACCGCACACTACCGACACAAAAATAATTAAATTATATTTAATTATATAATTTTATTTAATAAAAATATTAAATAAAATTTCTTTAAATATTTATTCAAAAAAGGTTTTGTTGATAACGCGAATGATCGGGTTAACAATTCTTTTATTTTGGACAAGGCATAACCGGGTTTTGTCACCAAATAAATAACAATTTTTTATATAACTGTCTATAAAAATATTTATGAATAATACATCAAGTAAATATCATTTTTATCAGGAAAATGATTTGAAACGCAATGGCTGCAAGTTTGTATTTTAAATTTCCAGTTAATGGCCTAAATGAGGACCCAAACCATTGTTTGCTAAAAATTTACACTTTTGATTACTTGTAGTACATTTTCAGCGTCACTCCCTATTTATTATAAACAATTTACATTTTGTTTGTATAACTTTCATAACTGTATATATATATATACTAAACTAGGATTTCATTTTCATTGGGTATAACCAAAATACACACACTCCATCTCTAGTAAAATATCTGGCACCCCCTTTCTTCCGGCCACCGGAAAACTTTTCCAGCAAGTACTTCCGGCATTCCACCCCGCAACCTAATACATCATCACCATCCTCCGATTCTACCCGATCTATACCTCATCGCCGCCACGCGCTATTACCACCAACAGATCCAATCGGTCGCCAACCACCCCCCCCCCGTCACAAATGCTGATGTCGCATACCAGGCCTGCAAACACCCGTCAACCATCATTATGCCAACCCATCGCGACACGGTCGCACACCCACACACCAAACCATTCATATCCATCTCTACACCACGCACCACCACCGCCATCAGCCGCTGCATCGCTACCCCCACATCCCCTCACCACCGACGCCCCTCTCCACTCAGCCACCATCAAGGGTACGTTAGGTTTTAATAAACACCCACGAGAGTGCGTTGGGTTTTCGAACAACACATGGGTGCGTTTGGTCTTCTTATCACACAAAGGGGTGCGTTCGGTTTGATTATAACAGCAACGAGGGTGCGGTTGGTTTAACATACCACCCACAAGGGTGCGTTGGTTCTATTCTCAACTGACTAGGGTGCGTGTGGTTTTATAAACCCCTCTAAGGGTGCGTTCGGTGTTGTTCCCAACTTAAAGGGTGCGTTGGTTTTGGTTTACACAGATTAGGGTGCGATTGGTTTTGTAAAATAAGAACAAAAGAGTGCATTGGGTTCCTCTCCGCGCCAGCATGGTGCGTTTGGTGAAATAGAAGGCGAACTAGGGTGTGTTTGGTTGTGATTAACACGAAAAGGTGCGTTTGGATCTGGGGTCAACCACAAAAGGGGTGTTTGGTTTTAAGTGAAGCACCAAGAGGGTGCGTTTGGTTTGGCAAAACTGCCAAGAGGGTGCGTTTGGGTTAACGGAAACACCCAAAGGGCGTGTTTGGGTGAGCAGATTGACCCACTAGGGGTGTTTGGTTGAATAGGAAACACCTAAAGGTGTGTTTGGGTGAGCAGAAATCAGCTAAGGGTGTGTTTGGGATTACAGGAAACCCAAACAGGGGTGTTTGGGACAGCAGGGGCGTTTGGTTCGCGGGTCAGCACCACAGCGGGTGCGTTTGGTTTTGGCAGCAGCACCGAATGGGTGCGTTTGGTTTGTGGTAAACGCCAACACAAGGGTGTTTGGTTGTGGTTTTGAAAGCCCACATAGGGCGTGTTTCGTTCATCGTTTAAAAGTGTGTTTGACTTTATTTATTTCATTTAGTATTTAAATATCGTCTAGATAAATATTGAAACACGAATATATTTTGCAACCTAGATTGGTTGATTGAAAAGTGGAAAACGTTGAGTTTTGTAAAAATGGGAAATGTCACATAAACGAAAAGGTCATGGCGAAATTTCTAAAAATGTATATACTTATTATTTTTAGATACAACTCCTATCGTCTTTGAAGGACGATAAATGGACTAAGTTATAATTTAAAGATGTTTTAAATTATAATTTCACAATAACTCGACAACAAATAAAAATACTAATTTATAAAATGTTATTTTATAAATCCCGGCTAGAAAATAAAGTCACAACTTTGGTACGGACTTTAGAAACACCGTTTACCTAATTGGTACAATTTCGGTTATGCAAGAACTTTTATTTGTTAATAAATTGGTGATTTCCGAAAACGTGTCAAATCATTTGGTTTAATTATTTACTCACACTTAGGGGTGTTCAAAAAAACCGTGAAACCGACGAACCGAGCCGAACCGCTCAATCCGAAACCGAAAAAACCTGAAACCGAAGAAACCGAAACAAAAAAAAACCGAAACCGAAAAAACCCGCTTATAATGGTTCGGTTTCGGTTTTTACTTTTAGATATCCGCGGTTAACCGAACCGAACCGTGCAGATTATACATGAGTATTTTCTAACTAATATTCAAATAATTGTACAAGTA
>BQNB010083335.1:0-13260 GCA_026074375.1 Tanacetum coccineum
AAGGGTGTAAGCGACGTTGTGAGGCTTCTCCGCCGGTAAAAGGAGATTGGTGACTAGTGTTTACTAACTCTCGAGTAGGTAACTCAGGAAGTGGAGTAGGGCAAGGAAGATGTCTTTGTAGCCGAGCCACTATGAACGCTTGTGTCTCATTTTATCTTTTTCACTCTCTTTTTACTTTTCTTGCATTTTACACTTACTTTATATATCATACCAACAATCAATATTGTCAACTTCACATAAACTCAAACTAAATTTTGTAAAGCAAATTTTAAACGGTAAAACTATTCAACCCTCCTCCACCCTTTCTAGTTTTTCACAATTGGCATCAAGAACAAGGTTACCAAATTTTTTAAAATATAACGTATTTTAAATCGTTAAACGATAATGTGGATTCAGAAAAACTACAAAGAGGGTCAATCTATGCAAAGACCACCTCTCGTTGAGGTTGGTTGTTTTATATATTGGAAAAATAAGTTTGAAACCTATGTGAAGTCTAAAGATATTGATCTTTGACATGCTATAATTTATGGTGATTACAAGCCTACCATTTAAAATAAGGACTTGACGAAACTATTGATTGCGCATTTGCTAGATTTAATACTATTATTACATCTTTAAAAGCACTTGACGAATATTTTTCAAGTCGTAATCATGTTAGAAAATTCTCAAGGGCTCTTCCTACAAAGTGGCATCCGAAGGTGACGGCAATAGAAGAATCCAAGGACTTATCAATATTACCTCTAGATG
The DNA here is from genome assembly GCA_026074375.1 of Tanacetum coccineum. Lineage (NCBI taxonomy): Eukaryota > Viridiplantae > Streptophyta > Magnoliopsida > Asterales > Asteraceae > Tanacetum > Tanacetum coccineum. The sequence continues at coordinate 748 of BQNB010083335.1, forward strand.
AACTCATCGGTAACTTAAAAGTCTGTGAGGTAGTGATTGAAAAGGACTCGGAGGTTTCTAAAAACAAGAAGGAAAAGTATAAATCTCTAGCACTTAAAGCAAAGAAAGTATCAAGTGATGAATAGGCTTCTTGTTCGGATAGTGATGATGAGGAATATGCCATGGCGGTTAGAGATTTCAAGAAATTCTTTAGAAGAAGAGGTAAATTAGTCCGACAACCCCATGACGACAAGAAGAACTTTCGAAAGGCAAAAGAAGACAAGAAAGGGAAGGAAGAGTGAAGATGCTTCAAGTGTGGTGATCCGAATCACGTCATAAGTGATTGTCTCAAATACTTCTTTAATGACAAAAAGGCATTTGTCGGAGGATGTTGGAGCGATAGTGAAGAAGAGGACAACACCACAAAAGATGAGATTTGTCTCATGGCACTTGACAACAATGAGGTACTTTCTGATACTCTCTACTATAGTAGCTCATCCTTAAATAGCGAGTCATTACAAAATGAGTACAATAAGTTATGCAAAATTAGTCTTAGGATAATCAACAAAAATAAACTCTTAAAAACTAAAAATGAGATCCTAGAAAATGAAATTTGTGATCTTAGGAAAAGGTTAGAACGCCTAGAGAAAAATAAGGAAATTAGCATAGAATGTGAATCTTGTGTTAAACTCAATTCCAAGATTGAGTCATTTTCCTTAAAACTAGCTAAGTTTGAAAATAGTAGTTATTTCTTGTAAGAAATGATTGAAAATTAAAGATCACAAAAAGATAAAAAACGGGCCTTGGATTCACATAAGATAGAGCTTCGGCTAGCGAGGTAAAAACGAGAAAAGTGGGTCAAGAAAGTGAGAAAACACCCACTGTAGAACCGGCAGAGCCGGTACCCTCTGCAAGGGAACCGGCTAGTTCAAACGAAGGGAACCGGGCCCCTGTAAAGGTTTGTGGAATTTTAGATTCAAACTTAATTAAAAGAACTAGTTCGGTACAAATAACTAAGAAAACATTGCCTAATGCTATTGTAGAGAATGTGAAACAAACACCGGCTTTAAAACTTGGTCAATGACTTGGAAGAAGCAAAATCCAAACACGGCCCAAAACGCCCCATAGGAGACTAAACTCTTTATACCATATAAGTGACTACCACCAAGTTGGTTGGAACTATTCAACACAACAAGGATATCAATTTCAACCACCTAACCTTAATCATTGGGGACCTTGTCCACCATATCCATACATGAACCAACCAAACGGCATGTATAACGCTAACGGACCCATGAGATATTGGGGACCAAATGCTTGAGTTGTTTTGTGATCTTAGGTACGCCTTAAAGCCAAATTAGAACCCGATGAATGGATCAAAGATGGCAGATGCTCAAGACATATGACGGGTAACAAAGATCTCTTCTCAACCTATGAAGCTATAAATGGAGGTAATGTAGTGTTTGGAAGCAACACTAAAAGCAAGATCATCGAAAAAGATACGACTACTCATAACTCTCTAACTATTCATGATGTTAGTCACGTAGATAATCTTAGCTTTAACTTACTAAGCATAAGTCAAATTTGTGATAAAAAGTGTAAAGTCCTTTTTAGTGAAACCGGTAGAGAAATCCTTAAAGACGGCATTACCATAGGAAGAGAGATTAGGAAAATGGCCTTTTTGTAAGGAAAATGGGGAATTCACCTAAAGATAGTCTTTGTCTAGCCTCATTAGATGATACTTCGACCTTATGGCATCGAAGATTGGGTCACGCCAATACGCGACTTATTTAATCGCTATCATCTAAGGAGCTTGTTAGAAATTTACCAAAACTAAAATTTGAAAATCATTTCTGTGACGCTTGTAACATTGGAAAACAAGTACACACACTCCATAAGGCTAAAAACATGGTTTCAACCACAAAGTGTCTAGAACTCTTACATATGGACTTATTTGGTTCATCGGCCATTCAAAGCTATGGAGGTAACTTCTATACTTTGGTCATTGTCGATGACTACTCAAGATATACTTGGATTAGATTTTTGAAACATAAAAATGAAGCTTTTGACCACTTTGAAATTTTAAGTAAGAAAGTTCAAGTCCAAAAGGGTTGTCCTATAATTTCAATTCGTAGGATCATGGTCGGGAATTTGATAATGAAGTACAATTTGGAGCATTTTGTGATGATAACAGTATCACCCACAAATTTTAGGCTCCACGTACTCCACAATCAAATGGGGTAGTTGAACGTAAGAATGGGACTTTACAAGAAATGAGTCGGACTATGCTTAATGAACAATCTATCTCTTAAAAGTTTTGGTGTAATGCCGTCGATACCTCCACCTATATCCTGAATATAATTTTAATTAGACCTTTTCTCAGAAAAACTCCTTACGAGCTTTTCAAAGGCAAAAAGCCAACATTGGAATATTTTAGAGTATTCGGTAGTAAATGCTTTATTCTTAATACTAAAGATTATCTTACTAAATTCGACCCAAAATCAACCGAAGGCATCTTTCTTGGTTATTCACCTAATAGTAAAGCATATATAATCCTAAACAAAGAAACCATGAGGATCAAAGAATCTTTAAATGTAAGATTCGACGAAAGTACACCTCCTAAATCATCACCTTTAGTAGATGATGATATAATCGAAAGCCAAATCATAGAAAATTAAATAGAAGATATAGAAGAAAAGGAAAATGAACCATTAAACAAAAAAATTATTAATATCAAAAAATCTAAAGATCATCCTATAGAAACGGTCATAGGAAAACTAAATGATAGAACTCTAAGATCTCAAGTTTAAAACTAAAGCAACTTCTTTTATTTTGTGTCTTCCGTAGAACCTAAAAACATTAAAGAAGCCATTAAAGACGAAAGTTGGACTATGGCTATGCAAGAAGAATTGAACCAACGTGTGGCTAATGATGTTTGGAGTCTTGTTCCTTCGCTCGAAAACCAAACCGTAATTGGTACTAAATGGGTCTTTAAAAATAAATTAGATAAAAATGGTGTAGTATCTAGAAAAAAGGCTAGACTTGTCGCACAAGGATACAACCAACAAGAAGGAATAGATTTCGATGAAACCTATAGAATCTATAAGAATCCTCCTTGCATATGCTTGTGCGCATGACTTCAAGATTTTTCTAATGGATGTCAAAAGTGATTTCTTAAATGGTTTTATAAATGAAGAAGTGTACGTCTCTCAACCTCCTGGCTTTTTCGATTTTGAAAAACCTAACCATGTATTCAAACTCAAAAAGGCTCTTTATGGTCTTAAATAATCACCCAAAGCTTGGTACTATAGACTCAAAGCCTTCCTCATTGATCATAAGTACACCCATGATAACACTCTATTTACCAAAAAAAGAGACTCACATATCATCATAGTCCAAATATATGTGGACGACATCATTTTCGGATCAACTTGTCAAGACCTTTGCGATGATTTTTCTAAAATCATGCACGGCGAGTTTGAAATGAGCATGATGGGTGAATTGAATTTCTTCCTTGGTTTACAAATCAAGAAACTAAAAATGGCATCTTTTTCAACCAATCTAAATACATTAAGGAAATGCTCAAGAAATTCGGTCTAGAAGATTCCAAACCTATCAAAACTCCCATGTCGTTCGAAACCAAACTCACTCGGGATGAAGACGGGGAATCCATTGACGACATAAAATAACGTGGCATGATTGGTAGCCTTCTCTACCTAACGTCTAGTCGGCCAGACATTATATTTAGTGTTTGTCTATGCGCTCATTTTCAAGAAGATCCCAAAACTTCACACCTTGAAGCGGTAGACTATGTCGGTCGCAAAATTACAAGCGGTGTGTGCACATTCATGGGATGTTGTCTCACATTGTGGTTATCCAAGAAACAAACCGCCCTAGCCATTTCCACCACCGAATCCGAGTATGTGTTCGCTAAAAAAGCTTTCCAACAAGCTTTATGGATGAAATAAGATCTCGTAGACTATGACATTAAACTAGATGACATATCCATCCTTTGTGACAATAAAGGTGCCATCGACCTAAGTAAGAACCCTGTTCTCTATTCCCGTACCAAACATATAGAAATCCGACATCACTTCCTTCACGATAATGTCCAAAAAGGAAACATCTCAATTGAAAAGGTCTCCTCCGAAGACAACATTGCCGATATCTTAACTAAACCTCTCAAACGACAACCTTTCAACCATCTTAAACTAGGTCTCGGCCTCATGGAACCAAATGCTTAACAAAATTTTAAATTACGCGTCTACTAGTTTTCTAGGCCTATCAACCCATACTACGAGGAGTATATATAAGAAACTCCTATCTTGATAATACTCTGTGGAGTGAGTATACTTGTCTTGACCACACTTTGCAACCCTCGCCTCGACTAACGGTCCTTGAATCCACAGGATTCTACCATCATTGTTAGCCTTACTATTTTGTAAAGTTGGCGTCTTACACGTGAATTTGACTAGCTATGGACACTGCGTGACACGCAGAGGTTATTATTGTATATGTGGTATAGTTAGCTTTAGTATAGGCTATAAATACCTCCCCATGTCTCTCCATGGAGGGTGGGTGAAAGTTCATTTTGTATTTTCTCTCTCTTTCTAATCTAATAAATTACAAGTTTTCCTTTCACCCTCTCTCTACTTTCTCTCACTAGAAATAAACAATGTTCCATCTTATTTGGTTTGATCAATCCCGACCCCTCGAATAGCGGTTTGGGGAAGCTAGGAAAACCCAGATCCAGAATTTCAAGAAAAAGTACAAAAGTAGAAATAGCGGTTTGACTTAAACCACCACCACTATGCCAGCGGTTTGGCCACAGCAGTTTGGTGGTAGTGGTTTGATTACAGGTTTGCAGCGGTTTGCCTTTTTCATGGATTTTCTAAACAAACCGCTGCCCGTTTGAAAAGTCAACGGCGGTTTGGTGATGGCAGTTTGGTGGTGACGGTTTGGTAGTGGCGGTTTTTGTGGTAGCGGTTTGGTTAAACCACCACCATAACGGTTTGATACTTGCCAGCGGTTTGGCCACGGCGGTTTGGTGGTGGCGGTTGGCTCAAGCTTAGTCATGATAGCGGTTGCAAACAAAAACCAAACCGAGTCAACTCGGTGTTTACCGAGTTGACCCGGGTCAACTCAATGAGTCGGTCAAAGAAATAAAGTCAACATAAGAAGAAGATATATGACTGACTCGAAGACTACAACAACATCAACCAACATAGCCACAATTACAAATCCAAATCTACATCTCTATATAAATCCCATCGTCACAAATTTCATTCCAACAAATCCAACAATCTACCTAATTCCCTTCTTTACATATCAACCACATCTAGCCTATCCCTTCTCCAATCTTCTCAAGACTCGAAACTAAAACAAAATAGTTACCAAGATCTCAGTCTCCTTTTTCGTGTGCTAAATTAAGTCAAGACCCTCATAAGATCTCAAACACGAATGGAACCTCATCATAGATCTGTGTTGAGCATAGCTCGTTTGATATACGAAATTAAAGAATGACTAATAACACTTTGTTATAATCATTTCTTTGTTTCGATTAATACTCAAAACAAATGCAAACCTACCCGAGACCATCTTTCAGATCATGAAGACGCCTTCTTCTATCAAGTATAGAGAAAGGATTCAGACTTTCTTTGTTTTAACCAGTTAAATAAGATCGAATGAAATGGACTTTCAAATGAATTTAATTCGTGAGATACATGTGGGTTTATGTCATTCGATTTGATATGTGATGAAAGGTTTGAGGGGTGTTTGTTCTTGGTGACTAAACGAATGAAGAGAAAAGTGGTATAGGGGCGGTTGAAAATTGATATTAAGGTTAGGTTAATGAGAAAAAATTAGGGATTGTTACATTTATATATATCCCTAAATCCCTAACTTATTTTCTTTTGGATCAGGTTTATAAGTTTTTTGGAATGGACCGGCTACTCTACCAACTTGGGCCAGCCGAGTTATAGTATTCAATGGGCCAGTTTTTGTTGTTTGCAAGTTGGGCCGAGTGTGGTAATAAGAATTGGGCTGGGATTTGTTGTAATGAATGGACCAGTTCTATTAAATAAAAGTGTGGGCTAGGTTATTTAGGACCGATATTATTGGATTAGTGCGGGTATTAATGAAAAAGCCGGGTAGTAAAACAAATTAATGTCGGGTAATGTATACGAGACCGGGTTTTATTACTTGGACGGGCCGTGCTTATGTTAATTTATTGAGCCTGATATCCGTTAACAATCATAACAACATTAAAAATCACGAACAATAACACAACAAACACAATACATTACACTAAAAACGATCCTTATCAAAATTCACCTTCATTCATAATGGCTATTATTGACTTTAATGACTACGGAGTTTTTGTACAATATTACTTATTTGGGATTGAAGTAGTATTTCACGGGGAGTGTACTTATTTCATCTTCGGTTCTTTCTACCTCCTCAACGAAGATGAATTGTTTGGGCATATACAATTTGTGATGAAGAATTTGATATCTAGTTGTTGTTGTGATTCTTTCTCTCTATACCCACAAAGTAACTATCACTTTAAGGAGTTACATTGTAGTACTCAGTGTCTCCCGTAGTTGAGGAGATTTCAAGAGGTTCAAGTACTTATTATCCTTTGGGATTAGGGTATAGGGTACACCGTTCTTCGTCACACGGATAGTACAAGATTAAGGCACAAGTGTGGGATTTTACTTTATTTTCGGGTTTGTTTCATCGGGTTGTCTCTATCAGTGGTCATCAGTATTAGCCTACAGAATAGATAAGGGGATTTAGTTCGGGTTGATCAAGAGAGAATTATAAAGAGAGCATAATTCGACATCTTCTCATAGAGTATTGCTTATGCAATCATGGGTTATGAAGCTAAGTAAGCAGTCCAGTTGGCATATGATGTACACATGAGTAGGATGATCCCTCAGTTAGTCATCATCCTGTAGGGAGAAATGTATACATCCGGGACTTAGTTGACTTTGATGTTACCATTTTGACTACATAGAGGGATAAATTGCTTACACTCAGGACTTAGTTGACTTTGGTGTAGCAAGTCTTACCATGTCTTTCCGGGAGGGAGAAAAGTGCATTTTCGGGTCTTAACTGATTTTGGTGCTACGTTTTCGACTTCGAAAAAGGGATAAAGTGTGTACTTCAATATAAGATGTACACATGAGTATGATGATAGCAAGTCATACCATGTCTTTTCGGGAACTTCAGAAAAGGGATAAAGTGTGTACTTCGGGACTGGAATGCTTCCTAAGTGAGACGATGTTGATGATATCATCCCTCCCACAGTGTATCCTAAATGAGAAAGGAGGTCCTTAAGAAAACTTTTGCATTAATTCTTAATCAATCTCAAGGGTGTCTGTTTAGGAAGGAGCTGAAGAGAAAAGAGCCTACTAGTTGAGATGAAGTTAAAACTCAACTAGATTCTACAAGCTGAAGAAATAAAGCTGGAGAATTTAAGTAGATCAAGGTCATTGAAGACAATCTCAAGGAATGTTGGACTTCATTCTTATTATTTTACTTTATTTTTGCTTATAGGAAACATTGTAACCAATTCACGTATGACACCATCTTGGGGGGAGATTGTTAGCCTTTATTTTGTAAAGATGGCGTCTTACACGTGAATTAGACTAGCTATGAACATTGCGTGACACGCAACTATAAATACCCCCCATGTCTCTCGATAGGGGGTGGGTGGAAGTTCATTTTGTATTTTCTCTTTCTCTTTCTAATCAAATAAATTACAAGTTTTTCTTTCACCCTCTCTCTATTTTGTAAAGATGGCGTCTTACACGTAAATTAGACTAGCTATGAACATTGCGTGACACGCAAATATAAATACCCCCCATGTCTCTCGATGGGGGGTGGGTGGAAGTTCATTTTGTATTTTCTCTTTCTCTTTCTAATCTAATAAATTACAAGTTTTCCTTTCACCCTCTCTCTACTTTCTCTCACTAGAAATAAACAATGTTCTATCTCATTTGGTTTGATCAATCCTGACCCCCTAAATAGGTGAATCACTAGTCCTTCAATCATAATAATTGCATTCTTTCTTCTCTATCTGAGTCTGTAAGGCTTTAATAATAAAGCCCTTATAGTAATATACGTAATATCATTTATATACACGTATATTAATCAGGTAAGCACTTAGTACCCTACTAATGCTTAAGCAATGCATGTCATATAAACATATATGCGCTAGAAGTAAACAAGTAATGCATGTATGTCCCTCACAAATCCCATTTGTGAAAACAGTTTTGAAAATGGTTATAGTCCAGACAAAAACTTTTGACCTGGTTCTCTATAACCTTGGCTCTGGTACCAATCTGTAACACCCTCAAATCTGAGTATGCAGCGGAATGTTGAATATCCGAAGGCGTTACATTATTGGGTCAATAGCACAAGATCTGAGAACGACTACTAAACGTGTCGTTTGAAAAAGATACATTGGATTAACAAAATACTTGTTTGTTACATAAGCTCATGGCTTCAAATAGTTCAACATTAATAGATAAAGATTCCGGTTTATAACAATTGTCCCCAAAGTGTAATAAGACCCCAAATCTTAAGTGTTGACTCTTCAATTATTGACTCCCAATGTATCATCGCACCTCGTGCCTTATTGACCTGAAAAACATGCTTAAAACGTCAACATAAAGTTGGTGAATTCATAGGTTTATGTAAATCGATTGTAGGACCGCAAGATTTCCAAGTGTATGATTAAGCAACAAATGCAAACATCATAAAAGTAATTACGTTTTCCTAAGCTCATGACACCGAAGCTCGACATATATGAATGCAAATATACATTTGCCAACAAGTGTCCGTGAATGATGTGCTAACCCCGCAACATCCCAATTTCGACATGGTATGCGTTCGTTTCCAGTGATAGCTAGTCACCCAAACGGGGATTGTCAATCCCTAATAGATCTATCCATAACATTCGCGCCCACACAATGTAATTCCCAATCACATCTATGCAATTAACAGTTCATGATCATGGACATAATGGGTTATGGTAACTTAGGCAAACACGTAATCATGGTATAAAATGTACACTTGCGTCCAGTTTGTAAAACAAAGCATGTTCTCACCCCAAGGATGTAAATCATTTAAATAATTGTAAAACATGGGGCTATGAACTCACCTTAGCCGGTAGTTCTCTTGAAAGATAACAAATATCCAAGTAAGCAGTGGATCACACCGTTAAGTACCTAAGTAAGTACGGTCAAGTCTTAGTTTACTCATTTAAGCTAACGATTCATTGTATAAACTAAATCCCATTTTAAGTTTATATATATACCGTTATCACTTGTGTGGTGACGCACAAGATCATTGTATTTATAATTTCGATGGTTCTCGAGAAACGTGAAATCGTTATTAATAAATATACTTATTTATTAACTTGTTGTTAAACCCGTTCAATGCCGAATATCTTAATGTTCGACCGACTTGTCAATTGTTTTATTTATTTCACTTTTGTTCACTAACATACCCTTAAGTTCCTAGTTGTCCCACTTTAGTCCCTAGGTTTATAAATATACCCTTTTATATTTTAAACCTTTTAGTTTCGGAAATGACATATATAGTCCCTTAAGTTTACAAAAGAGTAGTTTTGATCCTTATAATTACACTTAGCTCCCTAAGTCTTAGAATGTTGCAAGAACAGTCCCTAGGGTTATTAGAATACGAAAAATGACAATTCTAATCCCTTAGGTTTCGAATTTTACAGTTTTAGCCCTTTGACTTGCGAACATTGCATATTAGCTCCAAATAAACTTCAACAAGTTTCATTTTTCTATGTTAAGCTCAATTAAGTTTATAAAAAGTTGTTTCGGCTTAAAATAAGCTTATCGAGCTTATTTTTGGCTTAACGGGCCTCGTTGGGCCCGTTAAGGTCCGTTTAGGGTCGTAGGGGTCCAATACGATTTAAATATGTTCAAAAGTCTATAATAAGCTCACGAGGACCTGATAAGCTTAAAATAAGCTCGGGGAGCTTATTATGGCTTATTTCGAGCTTATTGGGCCCGTAAGCCCAATAGCTTGGCCCGATACACCTCTTAGTGTTTTTAGGTTTTCACTAGATCATTTTCAACTTGTATTTAGCCCAATATAAAACTATTTTATTTTCCAGCTTATTCGAAATAAGCTAATAAGCTAATATGTATTCTATTGGGCCGGCTTGGGCCTGTTAAGGCCCGGTAAGGTTTTTAAAGGGTTTGGTTGGGTCCATTTGGGTCCGTTAAGCACATTGAGGTCCAATAAGCACTTAGGAGGTCCGTTTGCTTATTTAGCTTATTCGATAAGCTAATAAGCCCACCGTTGGGCCTATTGGGCTCGATAGTAACCCGGTAAGGGTTCTAGTGGTTCGGTCTTAATTCCCTTGGGTCCAATAGTCATACTTTAGGTCTATTAAGCTCATTGAGCTCTCAACACGATCACCAATAAGCTGTCTTAGCTTATCGAGAGCTTATTCGCATGCGTGGGCTCGGTAATGGGCTAGAAGGCCCGTTAAGGGTTCGTTTGGTTTTAAAAGAAATACGAAGGGTTCATTTAGGTTCTTAAGTCCACATTAAGCTCATTAAGCCGCGTAATCTCGCTAATAAGCTGTTTAGGCTTATTATGGCTCATGGGCTCGCGTTGGGCTCACGGTAATAAGCTACGAGTCCATTAATGGCCCGAATGGTTTATTAGTGTGTTATATGGTTTCGTTAAATCGTCTAGCACCAAAATGAATGTGTTTAACATTTTCTAATCGCGACCCGTGACATGCAATCGTTCATTAACGTCGAATATATGTTTCCACACCCCCATGTCGTGATTACAACCATAGTTTACGTGGGGGTTTCCTTATATTCGAACGTTTTCCCAACCCTCGTTCGTTACTAGGTCACGTCGCTTGGTCCTCTATATTTAGCACTACACCCGTCGTTATACGCAATATCCTTTGCGTATAACACACATGTTATTTATTATTTGCGAACTCACGCTAGCACACTAAATATATACGCGACTTATTGACTAAGAAATCAAGGAAAAGATATTATGAAGCGTAAAGGGTTGTTATGACTTACAAAAGGTCCTAGAGCTCGAGAGATTTAGGAGTGGACGTGTAAACCGCTAACCCGTAGTGCGTATACCCCCTTGTGGATGTTTGTTGGCGGTTTGAGACCCGAACACAAAGAGAGAGTGAATGTTTAAGTGTTTATGAGTTAGAGAAGGGTTTAAGGTGTGTGTGAGTTAACAAGAGTGTTAAATGGTGAGACTAAGTGAGTATTTATAGGCATTATGCTAGTTAACCTTCCTAGTCCCATAAACAAACCAAACCGAGCCCTAAGAAGTGGTTTTGAGGACTTCTAGTTAATCACTCATGGTTTTTGCTAAACCACCATGAGTACAAACTTTAATTACCTAGGTGATGTACAAGATTTGCTAGGATATGGAGTCTCTTGGTTGTTGTGTTCTCTTCTTGCTAGTCGCGGCACAAGGAGGTCCAAAGGAAAGAAATGGGTTATTACCCAATGTGCCAAGATTATTAGGGGACCATTAGGACACCAAATTAATTACCTAGAGTTTGTACATGTACCATTAAGGATCATTAGTAAGATTTTGCTAGTAAGAAATTTACCAAGGACGATTTTTGTGAGTTTACATGCCTATATTCGACATTAAGGTGATATAAGTACAAGACTTGATTAAATTTCGACTTTAGGTTTTCAAAGTGGGTATTGGTTTGAGTCTAGGTAAGTCTAGGTATTTCCGGGGTGCGTCCAAATGTATTTTATCGCGAAACGTAACCCCTTTACGTGACCAATAAAAATAAAATACGCAAAGTACATAATTATTCTCAAAATAATTATTCCTTACTTGTTCGATGTAAACCTTAATTTATTTGGTGACCGTTTACATTCATTGATTATTTCTAGTCTACGCGGTTTAGCTTAAAAGTAATTATTAAAAGTAAACGCGTATCGGACGAAAATAAATAGTGATCATTAATATAGTCGTACGATGACACGAAAATGAGAAATGTTACAACAGCTTAAATAAATACTTTCACATTACACATATTTGATATCATATGGTTAAGATATAAATATCACTACTTTTTTTATATGGAGTACATCTTATGATTTTCACTACGCTGGATAGATACCAATAATATGTTGTGAATGCTAATGGTTAATATATTTTGAAGTATATCTTGATATATTTTTGAAGTTTGTTTTTTTAAATATATTATTATAGTTTTGGATAATAAAACACAAATGGTGGCTTGACTCAGTTGGTAAACTTAATTGGAACTTAACCCTAGGTCACAAGTTCGAACCTTGCCATGAACAATATTTTAAAAAAAATCCGTAAATTAAAAAAATCCAAAAATTAAAAAATCCAAAAAAAATCTGAAAATTTTAAAAAAAAATCCGAAAATTAAAAAAAAAATCCAAAAATTAAAGAAAATAATTATGGAGTATATCTTAATAATTATAGAGTATATCTTAATATATTTTG
>BQNB010083335.1:14777-29064 GCA_026074375.1 Tanacetum coccineum
ATAACACTTTAAAAGAGAATTAGAAACTAGATACATGCAATCATTATTTTAAAATCAACAACTTAAATGATAAAATAAAAAAAACTCAAGACGTATGTTTAAGGACTAAGATTTGACCAAATATTAATTAACGAGAACGGAAATCATTTATTGGTTGACACACAAAAATTATTAGGATGACTATTTAAAGGGAGACGAATTACACTTAATATCTTGGCGAGATATGCCAAAATATATATTTTAAATGGATAAAAAGAAAGATGAGACAAAAATGGAGACGACATGCTCTTGGGTGAGAATGAAAATGATTCCATAGAGCCGAAAAAGTAAGAAAGGATGAGTGAGACTAAAGAAGGAACGTGTTAACGAGAGGTTAATAGAAAAGATTAATATATCATTTGCACTAACAATTGATGTGCATGTGATCCTATCGAGACAAAGGTGGATGATTGGGTTAAGGTTGGTTTGGTGTTTTGTTGGTTGACAATATTGAGGAATAAAGGTGGGTATGTGATATGAGGTGGTAGTTCTTTCATGGTAGAAGAATAATGAGAGACTTAACAATGTGGTGACTCAATAACACTTGAAGATTGAATATCTTCTTTATGTTCTTCATTTTGAAGAAAGTGGAAATTTAGCGAAGGAGTGACATTTTCATTTCACAAATTACATAAATATTTCGGATGAAATAATTAAGTTAGGAGAGATATAGAAGGAATTTTAATAGTAACAACACTATTAAAAGAGAAGAAACGTTTAGACGTGAGATGAAACGTTAGAGGAGATAAGACTTATTAGAAGTGAAAAGGAACGTTTAGAAGTGAGAAGAAAAATCAGAAGTAAAAAGACTTTAGAAACTATAAGGGGGGAGGGGGGGTTGAATAGTTTATAAGTTCGTTTTACGTTCTAAAAGTTTGCTTTCAAAATACTTAGATTCGAGTTGTATGTTTAACCAATCAACAATATGAACCAACAATATAACTATCTAAACTAAGTCTAAATAACAATGACAATAATATAAAGAGATAAGGAAAAGAACAATCAAACCAAGACGCCAAGATTTTATAGTGGTTCGGCTACGAAGCTCCTCTTAGCCCTACTCCACTCCCCGAGTATCCTACTCGAGATTTCACAATGTCAACAAGCTCCCTTTAGGCGAAGAAAACCGTTTACACGTCACTTACGTTGTTTTTCGACACTAAGCTAAATGTCGAGTCCTAATCTTAGCTAGAACCAATCTACCACTTCACAAGCAATATACAATCACAAGATCTACACTATTGGATTTACACACAATCCGAATCACACAATTACACAAGATAATTATAATAGAGATTTGGTACTTAGAAGAAGAGATGAGAGATCACTAAATAACACTTCGTTTCTTGGCGAATACGAATGTTCTTCTCTTGCACTTGATAGAAGAATGAGAGAGATGAGATGAGATTAGATCACTTGAAACAAGATCAAAGAGTGTTAGTGATCAAGAGATTTAGAGAGAGAAAGAAGGTTTTTGGAGAGAGAAAGTTATCTGAAAAATTCGTGTAAAGAGGAATCTTTTTCTGCCAGAAATAGTGTAGTATTTATAAACAAGATTTCCAACGGTCGCCTGGGGGCGGTCCCAGATATATCTGGGGGCCGCCATTCCTATAAGGGGGCCACCTAGTAGACTCCGCTCATGTTTTTGTCTTTTTGTGGGGAATGTTCTATCTGGTTTGGAAGCTTCCATTTTAGGGGGTTGAGGGGGAAATTTTAGTTTTTAATTAAATTTTCTTTTTAATTTGAAAATATTTTGTTATAATTAGTTTTTTTTTTCTTATGGAAATACTTTGTATAATTGTGATGGATATGAGAAAAAAATATTTTCTTGATCACTATTCATGTTATGATTTGTTTGTTATACCTTAAAGTGCTTATAATCTTTGAAATGGTATTTTTCGATTAATATATGTAATCGTTTAATTTTATCTTAAACATTTTTACATTTTGTTATTATCAAAACGTTAAGACGTCGCAAAATATAAATAACGTTTTTCACATATTTGTATTTAAAACAATCTCACCATTTTATATGATGTACCAAAAATATAACTCATTTTGTATAAAATTAAAAGTTACAAATTATTAATGAGTTTTATTCCATTTCTCCCCTTTTTTGTCGAATTCAAAAAAGATGATCGTCGAGTAGTTGTAGTAAGAAATAAGTCGACGATATCAAGACCCCCTTGATGTATACTCCCCCTCGTTTGAGGCACCAAGGGATCGATCTTACAAAAATTGTTTGCTACAAAACAAAGTTAGAGGTACAAGTGCAAGACAAATATCTATCAACAAGTAACACTCATAGCAATTTATGCAAGTTAAACCATAAAGTGGCTTCATTCATTACTTAATAAGCTCATACAAGATGCAGTGATTTCAATTGAAGCTAGATCGAGATATGACAAAATTTATGAATATTAGATAAGTAGATAATATAAGTAAAGACATAATAAGCATAGATCTATACTAGTGGATTCTTAAAATGTAGAAGATGCCATAATCAAAAGATGGGTTTATTAAGGTCTTGTATTGTAATAGGCTAGTCAGGTTCAATGGGCTTGGATTGTAATCTAATATTGTCCGTGTTTCGGGCTCAAAGCCCAAGTAAACCAAGCCCGGCCAGTTTAGAAAGCCTAAGTGCCAAGCTAGCAAGGCATGGGTATAAATACCCCTTCACCACACTTGGTGAAGGGTGTTGGTTACATTTTCTCACACATTTTGTAACTCACCATTCTCTCTAATCTAGTTGTTTCTCTCACTACTTTCTCTCTCTAAGATTTCTTATTTCTTGCTTATTGGTGCTTATTAATAAGTTGTGTTTGGATTATATCGTAGGATAACACTAAACCTCATGCCAGTCTCTCAGGCTGAAAACCCCCTTTTGCATTAGTTTTAGGTTTAACTTAGATAACTAAAATACTGATAGAATTAGGAATTAATGCTCTCGCTCTTAGTGATCGACATTATACTTATCAACGGAGCTACATCTTAACCGGGTACACTACCCATTAAAGTGTTGTTTTTAGGTATAGTCAGCATAAATTAAATAGTAAAACTTGATACATAAAATACATACTCACAATGACACATCAGTATTGAAAAGGTGTTTGTTTTATTTGGGAAAGAATAGATGTGTTTTGAGCAGATTTGGACAAGAGTGCTAGAAAAGGGAAACAAGAAGAATTTTGCAGCTCCTACTGTGGGCAGTCCCATATATATGAGGGGCCGCCATATGTTTTTGGAGGCCGTTTTCTAGAGAGATATGAAATTTTCCATATCTTGTTTTTCCAGAGTAGTCCAAGAATAAGAGGGTAGTAAGGAAGGTTGTGGCAAATCCCATTCTTTCAAGAATCCCATATTCTAGCTAAAAGAAAATGCATGTAATGGAGCTAGGTAGAAGCATATAAGTAAGGATTCATGAAATACATATAACAAGCATGAGTAATAACTAAGAGAAGTTATATACGTACTAGAATAATCGAGATAGAAGTCAAAGAGATATTACATAGTAATAATAATAGTTCGTATGTATAGCATATTAAGGTGGACACAAAGAAGGAGAAAAATTAGTAGAAATATCTCAAACGCTTGTCGAGGTGTCTGAATCATTACTTGTGGCTTCTTTAGACGATATGGAGATGATTTCTTAAAGATGATTAGGATGAACCCAAGGTTTCATGGATGACCAATATAATATATATTTTGATTTTTATAGATGAGGATTAGTTTTGATGATGTGATCATATAGACAATTTAGAATCATTCCATATGGCATTGGAGAGTTTGGTTGATTTTTAATCTTCTCAACTCGCTTGGTTAGAAAATGGGCAAAATTAAAGGGCGTATTTGTTAGAATACAATACATCATGTGACATGATGATGCGAGCAAAAAATTAGAGGTATTTTGAATCCCAAAGGCATTGTTTTGAATTATTTCATTCCAAGATCTCATGTCATGACGAAGTTCTTCTTTGAGAATTTTGTTTGGAAAAATGGTTTATCCAGTTGTTGTGATTGATTGAATAATTGCACTTGGTGTTAGAATGTGTGTTTGATAAGGTGTGTTTGACTCTTGATTAGTTTTCAAAGAGTCGAGAGAGGGTTCTTCAGAGTAAGAACATTCTCCTTCACATGGAATGGAGAGAATTGAGGCAAATGACTCGAGTGAGAACTTAAATGTTCTTTTCAATGCCCAAAATGTTAAGAAGAAGTTTAGATTGTCATCTTTGGTGATTTCTATTGAGGAATAAAATTCAAGTAGAAATCTTGGACAAATTTCTTCATGGAGTTCATATATTTTCAAAAGTTTGATGACTTGAAAAAGGGTTTGAATATTATCGTATTTAGTGGATTCAGGAGATATAGGGCGACCTTCATGGATTGACCTACATTCTAGGTTTCGAATGATGGGTTTTAGGATATCAGGAATATAGTTTTCATTTGAGATTGTTGGAACGTATGATTTTGTGTACCGTAATTCATCTTCCAAAGTCATTTCACCTAAAATTGGAAAAGATAATTTTAGTGAGGTTCCTTCATTTAACGAGATGCCTAGTGTGTGCCTATATGCAACAAATGTAGAATAACGATTAACTCGACCTAAAAATAAAATCCCAAGAGTTAACCCAAACGCTCCTTAATTTGATTTTTCTCATCCAAACAAGTCGAAAAATACATATGAATTATGTATCTCGAAATTTGTCCATGAGATCATTATGCATGTGTTTGAAAATGTTTTTAGATTGTATTGAAAATGCATAACAATAATTTTATTTTGTTCCTAACGTGAGTGATTTGAAGATGAAATTGAGGTTTTGGTTCAAAATCAAATTTTAGACAATCTCACCAATGTATGCAAATCCTATGTCTATGGGAAGCATATTAGTTATACATTGTAATCTAGTAGTCATAATTGTATGAAATTGAAAGAAATGTCGAAAATCCCCAATTTCAATTTTTGGTGTTCATCATGAACCCTAGACTCAAATTGAAAGAAAATAAATGAAATGACTTACAATTGATGATCTTTAAGATGTTAGGAATGATTATTAGTGTTGATTAGATCTTCAATTAGTGTTTTGGTGGTTGATTTTGAGTTTTAGGTGGTTTTGGTTCGAGTTCGTCGCTGCAGCAGGGAGAGGGGGTGTTTGGTTTTAATTTTGACAAAGTGTAGAAAATATGGTGTCTGCTGGTGGCGTTCCCATATCGATCAGGGAGCCTGAAAATGTTTTGGGGCCGCCTGAGATATGGGGGCCACCCTCAGCGAGGGAGTTTGGACTGAGTTTTGGACGAAAATTTTACAAAGAGGAGTGACGTTTCAATTTGCATTTCGTGAATTAAAAATGCTCAAAGTACTTCGGATGAAGTATTTAAGTTGTCATACACGAAATGGAACATAGACTAGAATCGCGACTAGAAGAAGGAGAAGCGGACTAACACGGTTTATAAAACGTATTCCATCATTCCTAAACCAAGACGTAGATAGTTAAACGATTCACGTTTATGGGGTTTAGTAAGAATGTTGACTATATTGCGACGGAGGGCACTTTTTTGATTGAGATATGTCCTTTTTGGACATTATCACGAAGAAAGTAATGACATATTTCGATGTGTTTAGTACGAGAGTGTTGCACCGGGTTTTTGCTAAGGTCAATCGCGCCTTTGTTGTCGCACATGATCGGAACGTCGTCGAGTCGTACGTCGTAGTCGATGAGAGCTTGTTTCATCCATAGTGCTTGTTGACATGCCTTTCCGGCACTTACGTATTCGGCTTCGGTAGTGGATATAGCAAGAGCGGTTTGTTTCTTCGAGAACCAAGATGTTAAACAACATCCCACGAACGTACAAATACCGCTAGTGCTCTTTCGGTCCACATAATCTCCCGCATGATCAGAGTCGGCATATACTACAGTTTCTATGCCGGTCCCCTTAGGATACCATAATCCTAAGTGCGTAGTGCCTTTAATGTATCAGAAGATACGCTTAACCGCTTCAAGGTGAGAGGTTTTGGGAGCCTCTTGGAAGCGGGCACAAAGGCAGACACTAAACATGATATCGGGCCTACTTGTCGTTAGGTATAATAAACTACCTATCATGCCTCGATACTTGGTACTATCTATCGACTCACACTCTTCGTCTTTCGTGAGTTTAGTATCAGAGGACATGGGGGTTTTCATTGGTTTAGAATCTTCTAAGCCAAATTTCTTAAGCATTTCTTTAATATATTTAGATTGATTAAAGAAGATACCATCTTCCATTTGTTTTATTTGTAATCCAAGGAAGAAGTTAAGTTCACCCATCATGCTCATCTCGAACTCGTCATGCATGATTTTGGCAAATTCATCACACATGTCTTGACAAGTCGAACCGAATATAATGTCATCGACATATATTTGAACAATGATGAGATTTGAACTTTTCTTCTTAGTAAAAAGAGTGTTATCTACCATTCCCATTTTATATTCATGTTTAATAAGGAAAGCTTTTAATCTATCATACCAAGCTTTGGGTGCTTGTTTAAGACCATATAAAGCTTTCTTTAATTTATAGACATGATTCGGTTTTTCAAAATCAATAAATCCCGGAGGTTGTGTCACGTATAAAGTTTCATCCTCAACAATATTTTCTAGGTTTTTCTTTTCGGTTTCCCTAATGGCTTCTTCTTCATCTAAGTCATCATCCACCAAGGGTGATGTCTTAGAAGGTGGAGGAGTTTCATCTAATGTCACGTTGAGTGATTCTTTGATTTTCTTAGTATGTTTATTAAGGATGATGTAGGCTTTACTATTTTGGGAGAAACCTAAAAAGACACCTTCGTATGACTTTGGGTCAAACTTGGTAAGGTAGTCTTTGGTGTTCAAAATGAAGCACTTGCTTCCAAACACTCTAAAATATTCAAGCTAGTATACGAAGTATAATTAATAACAAAACTAGTACGAATCAAAGAACAAAACACTTTTCATATTTAGTCCCCCTTCATGGGTAATTTGATACATGGATTGTACTCTATTTTAAAAAACATTTGTTTTAAAAACTAGAGTGACGTGGCTCTGATACCAATCGTGGAAACCGTAGAGGGGGGGGGGGGGAATACGTTTCCTTTTAAAAACTTTAAATCTTTTATATCAATTTTTACAAGACTCCTGTCGGCGGTCCCATAATATATGGGCCGCCTAGAACATTTTTAGGTGGGCCCCCATTTAAAGGGACCGCCTCCAAAAGAGGTTTTAGACATCGATCATTTGTATCAAAATCACCAATCAAGTTTTGACGCAATATGAAATGTGTCGATAATGGAGATAAAAATAACTAGCGCATATTCTAACCAATATAATCCACACTCACAATGTTTACTTCAAAGAGCAACAAAACCATGACTAACACAATATACACAAACATCACACATCTTAACACAATGCAAGTGTAAAAGTAAAGCGATAAATGTAAAGACTAATTAAAAGATAAAGAAAAAGAAAATGCAAACCGACACTATGATTTATAAATGGTCGGACCACGAAGCTACTTTTTCTTTTCTTCTTTTTTTTTCTTTTCGCTTTTCTTTCGGGGGGGGGTCACCCTACTCCACTCCTTGAGTATCCAACTCGAGAGTTACTTCACTAATCAACAAGCTCCCTTTCAGCGGAGAAAACCTTATACCAATGCTTACATTATTTTTTGACACTAAGCTAGATGTCGAGTTCTTCTTCGGGTACAACCAAACCCGTTATGTTTTATGGCCAACATAACAAACCTTATGTTTTATGGCCTAAACACATAAATCGCGTCACTTACATTATTTTCCGACACTAAGCTAGATGTCGAGTCCTAATCTTAGCTAGAACCAATCTACCACATCACCAATGTATTTTAATGCCTAAAATACCAACCAACCCACAATTAACCCATCTAAATATATACATCATTTGGATCTACACACACTAAATGATTGGAAGACATGGACTCAATCTATATGTAACAAATGGACTAACTAGACTACATAATTGTGATCTTATATAAGACCGAAGTTCTCACGTAGCACTTAGAGAAAGGAGGAAAGGAAAGAAAGATTTTGATCACATTTAAACAAGATTAACCAAGTTGAATGATCAAAGATTTAGTAGAGATTTAGTGAGATCTAGAGAGAGAAAGAACTGAAAGAAAATCGTGCAAAAGGGTTATGAAATCAGTTGGAGATGACCCACTATTTATAAGAGCTGAAAGCTGACGGTCTGGCAACGGCGGTCTTGGCGGCCCCAGATATATATTAGGGGGCCGCCGACCCTATAAGGGCCACTAGACAATTAAACCTCGAAACCATTTTGTCTTTTTGTGGGGAAGGTTGTATCATGTATAGAAGCTTCTATTTTAGGGGAAAAACCAGATTTCAAAATTTAAGTTTAAATTACATTTCTTTATTAAAAAGTATTTTGTGCTTATTTATTTTTTGTGAAAAATACTTTTGTAGAAATGTAATGGTTAAGAAAAAATATTTTTCTTTGATCATCCTACAAGCTTAATTTGTTTGTACATATCTTATGTGATTTACGTCGGGTGCAAACATATGTCGGTGTTGATGCAGACTTAAGACATTGAGTGTTGTTGATGTAATGATCAATGATGATTTTTGATTTACGATAACTTGCTTACTTTAACGTTATGTATTACAAGTTACATGTTTGTCCTCACCAAAACATGAAGAGATCGTATAGATTAAATATCATAATATTTGCACTAACAATAGTATCATATGTACTCTTTAAAATCAAACTTTAAAAAATTCATTCCCCTCCCCCTAGCCTCTAAATTTTGGTACATACAAAAAGGAAATGAAAGACAAAAATTGAAATGCTAGCAACATCACATGCATGTGTAAGAGTGGGATAATGACCTTCTCATGGGTCATTTTCATTTTGGGACTATACTTCTACTTTGACTAGTCTATTTTGACTTAACCATGTGACTAGTCAAGCCATGGATAAGTATTCTTGCATCATAGCTCACACAAATGCACATTTCCCTCCCCCTCTTGGTCTTGTACCTCACGACACACACCCATAAACCAACTAGTATTGGTCTTGACTAGTCAACACCAAGTAACCCTAAACTTAAACACTTCCTATTTAAACACCACTTTCCATCACTTTAGGGTTTCATTCACCCAACACATAAGAAAATCTTCTCATCTCTCTTTCTCTTTTTTTTCCTAGCCGTGACCTACCCAACACCACAAAGGGGGTTTGTTTAAGATTCTACAAGAAGAAGTGTGTTAGGGTTAAGATCTAAGGTAGATCTAAAGGATCAAGGGTTTTGTTTCAAGATCTAAGTCGGGGTTTTGGTTATTTTGGGTTTACTTGCAAGATTTGGTATTCATTTCATAGATATAGGGTTCTAATCACACTTTTACTCATTTGTAAGCATTTCACCTTCTCATCTTCATTTATTCTTGCATATTTCATTAAATTTATACATCATGTTTCAAAATATCACCTCTATGTTTGTGTGAAATAATTTTTATAAAGAAACTAGCAAGATTTAATGTGTGTACTATTTTAATCTTTCCGGATATTACCAACGATTTATCAAGTGTTTCTTAAAAATCGCTAAGTCTATGACCAAGTTGGCTCAGAATAATGTGAAGTTCGAATGGGGAGAAAAAGAAGAGGCGGCGTTTCAACTGTTGACGAAGAAACTCTGTAGTGCACCGATCCTATCCTTACCCGAAGGAAATGAAAACTTTGTGGTTTACTGCGATACGTCGCATAAAGGATTGGGTGCGGTGTTAATGCAAAAGGAGAAAGTGATAGCTTATGCTTCTCGACAACACAAAGTTCATGAAAAGAATTATACGACTCACGATTTGGAGTTAGGAGCGGTAGTGTTCGCTCTAATGATTTGGAGACACTACATGTATGGCACACAGTGTGTCATGTTTACTGATCACAAAAGCTTACAACATATCCTTGATCAAAATGAGTTGAACATAAACATCAACCTATGGGATGGAATTTACTTAGTGATTACGATTGTGAGATTTGTTATCACCCTGGAAAGGCGAATGTTGTGGCAGATGCTTGATATGTGTGAAAACACATATCCTTTTTATATCAAAAATGACCCTCAAAAGACCAAAACTGTGCATAAATGCTTGAATATTGCTTGTTTGTCTCTTGTTTTGGTTAGGTGTCGGATATTGTAAAAATCACAAGAAAACGGTTAAAACCGGGCAAAAACGAACACGGGCAATGGAAGAGCCACACAAAAACCGGGAGAAATGCATCAAAAGTCAAGAATGGTCAACTCAAGTCAACCTTTGGTCAACTTAAGTCAAACCACAAAGAGACAAAACTCCAAATATTCCCAAATCAGTCCCTCAATAAGTCTAAAATTACAAAAATGGTCCCTAACTTTAAATGGGCTAAAACCCTTTATAGTTAACACCCGTTAACTTTTTCATATAACAAATCCAACAAACAAGCCCGAGCCTATTTCTTTATAACCAACATCCTGCCCAAACCCAATTCAAAGACCCGGGTCAACAACAAATCAACAAAAACCGCACAAAAAACCAATAGAAAAAAAAAAATGACAAGAAAAAACAAACAAATAAAAAAGCCCCCCTCCCCGCCGCCCCATCCCGATACCCCCCGCGCACCCCCCCCCCGCTTCCTCCCCCCACCGCCCTCCCCGTTCACCCCCCCTGCATAGCCCCCTCCCCCATCGCACTCTCCCTCCCCCCCTCCAACCCCATAACCCCTAAAGATTCAACCCACGTCGATCCCCGAAGATCCCAACTCATCACCCACAACACCCCAAATTACACCCCAGGGTCAAATCATAGAGCAAATCCCAATAGCATGACCAAACGGACAAATCATGTAACAGTACCCAG
This sequence comes from Tanacetum coccineum, assembly GCA_026074375.1. Lineage (NCBI taxonomy): Eukaryota > Viridiplantae > Streptophyta > Magnoliopsida > Asterales > Asteraceae > Tanacetum > Tanacetum coccineum. Next base: position 25,708 of record BQNB010083335.1, read on the forward strand.
GTGAATTTACATAGTATAAAACAACACCTAACTGCCCTCATAGTGGCTAAGACCCCATTTGAAGAATGACACGAAGGCAAGTATGAAGCACAAGGAAAGGGGTATTTTGCACTCATTCTACACTCAGAAGTAACACAAGGGTGTCACATCACGGATTGCCACGTTGGCAATCCGTGTGACAAAAATTTAATCCAACGGTGTACAAGATGGATCCAAAGATGAGAAAGATTCAAGGGCCAGGATTTGATCAAAGGGCCAAGAAAGAGAGAGCGTGTAACTGAATTTGCATCTGGAAGCTTCATCAACTGGCTATATAAAGCCCTTCACTCCTCACACATGGGGGCATCTTTCTTTTCTAGTTTTTAGCTTAGCTTTTAAAATAATTTTAGCTTATGTAATGTTAGGTTTTAAACTTTAGCTTTTTAATTTCAGTCAATGTAATTCAGCTTTAAAATCTTGTAATTTTCTAGTTAAGGAAATCAAGTTTTCCTTTAATAAATTTTGTCATAAGCTCTTAAAAAGCTCAAGTGTTTGTGTATTGTTTAATAAGCTCATCACAAGCTATCACAAGTCTCTAAGCTTGTGATTGAGCTCAATTGTTCCTTTAATCTACTTAAACCTTAAAATAAGCTTAAATACCCATGCAGTTTGAATTTTGAGCTTATGGACGGGAAGCTAGCAAAGGATGAGCTTCCATGGACTTTTACTGGCTTATTTTTAATAAGCCAGTGCTAGTAGACAAGCTCTTTGAGTCTTTTAAGCTTTTGTTTAGTTAAAGCTTATTGTAAGTCTTCATTTCAATTTCTGTTTTTAAATACTTAGTATAGTTTTGCTTATTTGCTTATCAATTGCTTAATCTGCTTTCTAGTTGCTTATTTGTGCTTTATATTGTCTTATTATGCTTATTAGTTATGACTTTTAATCTGTTTTTAGCTATATAATTATAGATCTTAGTGTTTCATAATATGTCATAAAATCAACTAAAAAACCAAAAATAATTAGCTTAGCTTGTAGATCTTTGATTCTAGCTTAATTGATCTTTGATTTAGGTTTATCAAACTTGCTATAAGCTATTTGATAACTGGTACTTAGGTTTTGCTAGCTAGATTTTAAAATCTAAAGTTTAAATAGAATCTGTCTAGTATAAAGGAGTGTTTGGTTTAGTGGTGTTTGACTCCTTAAAGTCAAACTGAGTTGTGCAATTTGCTTGAGTTAGTTCCATTATCATTTAAATCCAGTAGAAAAGTTGTTTTCATAAGTTAGTTTTCAAAATCTAACAAGTTAAGGATGATTTTATAAGCTGTGCACCAGGGGAGGTATTTGTTTTAAGTTAGCTAGTTAGATTTGATCCAAGCCTTCCTAGGCTTGGAATTTTGCTTGCTAAGTGATCAAACACACTCATTGAGAGTGTTCATTGCAGGATTGATCACCAAGGTCATATGCAATTTGGTTTTGACTCTTTGTCAACTGCATCAGCAGTTAGATTAGACAAACTGTCAATTTTAAGCTCAAGTTTCATTAAGGTAATTTAGCTGTTAGCTTTTGATTTTCAGATAATAGATAGCTTATAGGCCATAGTTTAGATATTTACAATTAGTTTTAAATTTCTAGCTTATTTTGTCATTAAAACTTAAGCTGCAAATTTGCCTTTTGTCTTTTTATTAAGTAAAAACTCAGCACATGTTGAGCTTGCTGTCTGTTTTCACAAGCTCCTTTTAATAAGCTCTTGCTGCTTTAAGCTCTTTTGAAAAGCATTTCCTAGTAGAATTTAAGCCAAGTTTTTAGAAAAACCAAGTTTTACTTTATAGAGTACTTATTTGCTAGCTTATTTTTAAGCTCAAAGTAGCTATTAGGGCCTGTTTGGTTTTTGGTTTTGCATAAGTGCTTATTTAGTCTTTTAGCTTATCCCTTGCTTATTTTTAGTTCTGATTAGTTCATCAGCTTAAATTTAGCATATTATAGCTTAATTAGTTTTAATTTTAGCTTAATAAGTCTTCTAGCTTAATTAGTTTAAGAAAAAAATCAAAAAAATAAGTTGTTAAGTAGTTTTTGTTAGTTTATAAGCTGTTTAACAGCTTATTTAGTGCTTTTTATAAAAAGTTTCTTTTATTAAAAATGCTTATTTTCAAGTGCTTAACAACTTTTGTTCTTTAAGTTTTTTTTAAAAAAAGGGAAGTGGAAATCGGGGGTGAGCAAGGCTCGAACCCCCGACCTCAACACTTCAACCCTTTATAACACCACACACACCACACTCACTACCGCTGTGCCCTTGGGTCTTTTCTGTTAGACTCTCACACAATTTAACTTTTATACTCATTTAGACCTAATAAGCCTAATAAGCTGTTATAGCTTATTTCGTGGCTTATTTGATAAGCTGTTATTATAAGCATATTTTTCCTAGGTTTTAAGTAGTGTAAGCTATTTTCTGTAATTTTTCTAGAATTTTTATAGTTTGTTTAGTATTTTTAAACATTTATTTTCATTAAAAACTTTAAAAAATCATAAAAAATAGAAAAAAATCTAAAAAATATAAATCTTTTTTAGAAAATTTTCTTTTGTCATAAAGTTCATAGCTAAATTAGTTTTGCTTTCGTAGGGTCTAAATTGCAAAATTTCGATTTTTAAAGAGCGGGATTCGTTCCCGTTCTCGTTTTTTGTTTTTTAACGCTCATTTTAACTCTGTTTTTGTTCTAGTTTTCTTTAAACTTACTTTTTAGTCAAATAGAGTCCATTTAAAAAAAAAATTTAAGTTAGGTTTATTTTTAGTAATTTAGGGTTTTTGACCTCCGTTAAAGGGTCCTGTTTTGCGTTTTTAGTTAAATTTTGGTTTCCCGTTATTTGTCCTTATGCTTAATTGTTAGAATTTGTTAATTTTTTTTTTTAAAAGTAGATAATCAAATCAAACTTTGTCTTCAATTCAAATCATTGTCCGAACATCTAACGTGGTTTCAATTTCATAAGTCGTTGGGGATAACGACCCGGGAATCATACTTGTAAAGATTTTCCTTTTTACCTTTGTCCTCAAGGGTAAATTGGTAATTTTTTGTCACATATTATAAATTTTATAATTACGTATATAGATTCTAACGAATCAATTTGTGGCGCCGTTGCCGGGGACTTGTGATTAAGATTCTCTCGTTTGAAGTTTGTTTATAGTAATTTGAAGACCCTTTCATTTTTGAAAGTTTTGTTTTTGTTAAAAAATAAAAAATATAAAAAATATAAAAAATAAAAAGTAAAAAATATTTTTCTTTTCTTTTAGTATAATTATCATATAAAAAAAATCAAAAATATAAAAAAATTGTCCATAATAAAAATAAATAAATAAACAAAGTTGGTAAAAGAACACCAACAAAT
>BQNB010083336.1:0-29063 GCA_026074375.1 Tanacetum coccineum
ACCTCTTCTTAACAGCCTGCAGTAATGACTTGGCATCTTTGATGGAGTTAAACTTCAATTGATGTTCATTAGGGATGCCCAACAATAAAGTGCTTCTTGCCTTCAACTCTAACCTCCTTTGTGCCTTTTCTTCAGCAGTTGCAGGAGCAATTATAGTCTCAACACCCTCAACAACTTTTGTTATTGGAGGTGCATTACCATTCTCTATGACTTCCCATAGAGAATAATCAATCATCTGGATGTACTGTTCCATACTTATCCTCCAAAGTTCATACTCACCTGGTTTAAGCATAAACACTTTTGATGCAACCACCATATGTGGTGAGTCTTGATCCATGTCTTCTTAACAAAGTTTCTCAAAGCAACAAACTCTGATACTGCTTGTTGGTCCCACTTGAATGGATCTTGAATTCCTTAGCCTGTGTAAGGTTTAGTTATGCAAGATAAATCCTACACAACTATGGTAGAAACTTTGTAAAATATATCAAAGATTATGCGGAATCTAATCTTTGATCAATAGGAAGAATATGCAATAGAACAGTAATTCTAATGATCACACAGATTAATAAACAAAGCTTCAATATATTAATACGAATACTCTAACTAGTATTAGGGTTACAAAACCTTGAAACTATAACGATATCAAAAACAAAAGATATCAAACTCTATGCCCTAGGACCTCCTTTTATACACCAAGGAGTCCTAGTCGATTTACAATATATTCCTAAAACTTAGAATATTCTCAAAGATCTATTCTATAAATAACAATCCTTATCAACTAAGTAATCTTGATCTCCAATCAATCTTTATCTTTTCTCTGAGCAGTCTTTATCCTTTCTCTGATAGTAGAAAATCTTTTAGCAGTCTTAATCTTTTCAGCAGTTGTAACTTTGCACTTATAGCATTAACTCTGAACACTAACAGTAGTAACTTATACACCAGCAACATTAACTGTGTACAAGCAACATTAACTACTTGGAATATTTTATTCAATCTTCACCAACAGTACTAACTTTACTCTAGCAGTACTAACATATACTATTAGTAGTAACTAGCAGTACTAATATACTATAACACCCCCATTTTGACAAATATAGCAGCGGAAGCTAATCTAGGGTATTATTTCATAGTACAACAGTCATAATCATAGAAAATGAATCGTAAAGAGACGTTTTTGGAAAATTTAGTTATCATTCATTTATTTATAAGAGTTTTTACAAAAGAGATGTCCCAAAATCTAGAAACATAAAGTTTGAATGATAACAGTTTAGCTATATTCAAGTTCGTGCCACTCCGTGCCATGTGACGCTCAATTACCTAAGATAAACATGCTAAAAAGATCAACATAATGGTTGAGTGAAATTCATAGGTTTATGGTAAACAGTTTGAATACAAGTCATCATAAACAGTGGGTTACGTTGTTATACACCCATAAGTGTAATAATTGCAATGAGTACAATTATTATAGAAAACAATATTATTGCCCTAAGCTCATGACACCGAGACCTTGAGATAATCAATAATCCAAAGTTGCCCCAACGGGTGCCTTTGCCAAACACCCGCATAGTGATTCAAATGAAGTGCATTTGGTTACCAGAAAGTATAGGTACACCAACGGGGAAGTTCAGTCCCAAATAGATCTATTCACAGCATTCACGCTTACTCCGAAAAGTAATTAACGGTTCATGATAGTGGGGTCTTAATGGCAAAAGTAAGGACTTAGGCAATAATATATCAGGATAGCATACAGTTAGAAAAACACTTGCATTCATGGTTTATAGCATGTATCCCCCTCGCGGGTTTATGAAAACATTAGAAGATTTAAAATGCGAGGCTATGAACTCACCTTTACAGGAAAATCTGATTGATGGCAAAAGTATATCAAGTGAAAGTAACAGCCTCATCACGCAACCTGGGGTAATATGTCAAGTCTTAGTGTGATGGTTTATGTTTCAAAACTTTATAAAGTTTAACGTATTACTTTGATTTATTAATTTATGGAAATATTGTATCATTGTTCAGGCTATCATAATCCAGAGGCCATGTAGTATCGTTTGAGGAGTCAGGGCACTTTAAATCGTAAACCCAGCAAACTCGTCAAAACATATACCCAAATGGAACCCCTCACATGAAATTCTCTATTAACGTGATACGATAAGAATTTTAAGTTTCTTCAAAAGCTAGTCGATGATAAATTACGTTAGATATATAACGTAACTGATTTATAATGCGTCGATCGTTGATTAACAGCGATAAATGTGTCGGGTTTTAATAAAATCAAGTCTTATAATATTAATATATATTTTTATAATTTATAAGAAAATATTATATTTTATATTTTTAAGTTTGTAAAAATGGCAATAAATACCCTTGATCTATAAACTTTTACAAATTTAGTCCTTTATATATAAAGTATATATAATTTAATCCTTTAATTTTAGAACTTGGCAAAACAACCCCTCATAGTTATATCTTTAGAATAATGACATTTTCAGCCCCTCTAGTTATGAATTTCAAAAAGTTACGATATATACCCCTGTGCATGAAAACATTTGCAAATCAAGTCCAAAATTCATAATTTTGATATTTTTGAAATCTAAAAGAGTTTTTCAAGTCATAGCTTATTAGAATAAGCTAAAATAAGATGTTCTAACGTAATAAAAGTTTAGAAAAAAGATTTGTTAGCTAGAAAATCCAAACGGGTCATTTTTAGGGTTTCAATAAAAAATGCATGGGTTTGAGGATTCAAGGCTTTAACAAGAGTTTATATAGGATATAACAAGGCTAATGAAAGCTCTAATACAGATTATGAGCTTATTGAACAAGATTATAAGCTTACTTGAGCTAAAATGGGTCGAAATGGGGTTTTTAGGTTCGCACGCCTAGATATGGATTCAAGACCTTCCTTATCTTGATTCTTGGCTTCTATTAAGATCTTAGGGGCCTTCTACTTCTTCCTTGGCTAGGCTAGAACTCCATTTGTATTTGTGATGAAGATTTAAGGTGTGTTTGAAAGGGTTGCTTGGATTCGGCTTATATAGGGTTCAAAAACCCCTTGGTGCCTAAGAATACTTAGAGTATGGATCAAGGGGTGTAGAATGATGACTAAGGAAGAGTATAGGGTAAGTAGGAAGAGCTAGAACTAGCTATGATGAGGTATGGGGTGGTGGTGTAGTCGTGGCATACAAGAAGGGACAAGGAGGTGACAAAACAAACTTGGTGGCTAAAGGAGGTGTTGGAGGTGCTTATGTGCTTGCTTGGTGATATAGTGGTGAGGTCATAGAGGTGCTTGAGGTGCTAGGTTGCTAGCTTAGGTGTAAATGGGTTAAAAATGAAAGAAAAGGGTGCCAGGAGGTTGGATTTCTGGTTTAGGGTTTTAATTCGAGTTAGGGTTAGGGTTTAGGGTAGTTTAAAGTTTAAGATTATGGTTTAGAATTAAGATTAGGGTTTAGGATTAAGGTTTAGGGTTTAGTTTTAAGGTTTAGGGTTTAGTTTTAAGTTTAAAATGAAATTAGGGTTTTAGGGTTTCGTTATGGTTTAGTGTTTAAGATTAGGGTTTTAGTATGACTTAGTTTTAGTGTTAGGGTTTAGGAGACAGCATCAAGTGTTTGTACTTGTGCTAAAGTAGGTAGTAAGAAACTAAAGTGATTTAGGAGGTAAAATGACCTAATTTGGTTTTCTTGCATTATTGTCTTGTACATTGAACTTAAATGAGTTATACATTGACTTGGAGGGAAATTATATTTCATATGTTGTGCTTTGTACACTTGTATACATGTTTGAAGGCTTGCACATTCATTTTATATGTATACATTACATATAATTAGGGTTTTGATATAAACGTTAACGGATAAAGTCTATTTTGATATAACATTGTAAATGGTACGTTAAATGGGTAATGTACTTGGTAAAAATGATATTAAGATATAGACTTGACATATTAGGATGTTTACATGATATAAACATCGATAGAATTGGAATAGGTAGGTTGCGTGAGCTCATTTACTTTAGAGATGCAAGTTACATTGCATAATGAGATAAAGCAAAAAATTTCTCTGTAAAAAGGTGGTATATATAATAGATGGATATTACAATGCATCTAATTTAATAGATGGATAATTACATTGATGAAAATTACGGGTTGTTATAGTCTCCCTCCCTTAAAAGAAATCTCGTCCCGAGATTTAGTTGGATGCCGCAGTGATGTTTGAAAACAGATGTGGATACTTGGCACGAATTTGATCTTCGCGTTCCCACGTAAATTCTGGTACCACTGTATGAGTTTCATCTTACTATTGAAAAAGGAATACGACAATGTATCAATGCCTTACTTCTCGATCCAAAACTTCACTGTACTTCCACAAAGTTGAGTTGATCATCAAGCCGAAGCTCCTTTCATTGAATGACAAGGATTCGTACAGAAAATCAGTTCCTTAGATTAAGATGACTTAGAAATTTTTGTTTTTTTTAAACTGTAATTTACTGAGCTCTCCAGGAACTCAGTTTATATCCACCGGCCAATCCGAACAAGGATTTGAAAGGTCCTAATGTACCGGGGATTAAGCTTCCTACGTTTTTTCCGAATCGGATGACAACCTTTGACGAGTTGACATTAAACTAACCACGATGTCCAGCTTGAAATTCTAAAGGCTTTCGCCTTACATTGGGCGTAAGACTTCCTTGTCCGATCTCTATGCAGCATGCAAGCGATGAGTCGAATTTGCAATTATCCTTTTATTTATGGTTTCGATGTATTAATTCCTGGTCTCGTATAGTTGAATATCTCTACCTTCGCCCAGCATACAGGTGATATGCACTTTTGACCATAAAGGGCCACGGAATGGTGCTGCCTTAATACTGGCATGGTAACTGTTATTATAGGAAAATTCTACCAATGGTAAGTGTCTTTCCCATCCTTTTCCAAAATCTATAACACAGGCTCGAAGCATGTCTTCAAGTGTTTGGATGGTCCTTTCACTTTGCCCATCAGTTTCAGGATGATATGCCGTACTCATGTCTAATTGAGTACCCAAAGCAATTATGTACAATTGCCAAAATCTAGGATTTGAAATGACTGTCAGAATCTAAATGAATGATATTGGTACCAATGTCGGGAGACTATTTCCTTTATGTACAACCTTGTAAGGGTTTCCATAATATCTGTCTCTCGGGTAGGGATGAAATGTGCGGATTTGGTAAGGCGATCGACAATGACCCAGATTGTGTCATGTCCGTTTAAGGTTCTGGGCAGTTTTGTAACGAAGTCCATCATTATTGTCTCTCACTTCCACATAGGAATCTCCGGTTGTACTAGTAAGCCGGATGGCTTCTGACATTCAGCTTTAACTCTAGAGCATGTTAAACATTTGCCAACATATTCAGCGATGATTGCCTTCATGTTAGGCTACCAATAGAGTTTCTTTAGATCCTGATACATCTTGTCAGAACTTGGGTGAATGGAATACTTTGATTTATGAGACTCATGCATGATTAAGTCCCTTAGATTACCAAAGAGTGGTAACCAACTTTGGTTTTTAATACAACGAGTTCCATCAGGACTTATTTCAAATGCTTTGTCCATTCCTCGTAAGTTTTCAGCTTTGAGGTTTTCTTCTTTGAGTGCTTCAGTTTGAGCTTTGAGAATTTATGATGGTAATTTTGGATGAATGGTCATAACTAATGATCTAACTCGGAGTGGTTTGATTCGTTCCTTCCGGCTTAAGGCATCTGCTACGACATTTGCCTTTCCAAGATGGTAGCGAATTTTACAATCGTAATCTGCAAGCAATTCTAGCCAATGACGTTGTCTCATGTTCAACTCTTTCTGATCAAGGATATGCTGAAGACTTTTATGATCAGTGAACACAGTACATTTGGTGCCATACATATAGTGTCTCTAAATTTTAAGAGCGAACACTACTGCTCCTAATTCGAGATCATGAGTGGTATAGTTTTCTTCATTAGGCTTAAGTTGTCGGGATGCATATGCAATAACCTTCTCTCTTTGCATTAACACTGCTCCCAGACCTTGATGGGATGCATCACAGTAAACAACAAAATCATCATTTCCTTCTGGTAATGCTAAGATTGGAGCTTCACATAGCTTCTGTTTTAGCAGTTGGAAGGCTGACTCTTGGTTTTCTCCCCAAATATACTTCTTGTTTTTCTGGGTTAATTCAGTCAAAGACTTTGCAATCTTCGAGAAATCTTTGATAAATCTCTGATAATAACCGGCGAGTCCTAAGAATTGACGTATTTCTGTGGGTGTAGTAGGAGATGTCCAATTCTTAACTGCTTTAATCTTGGCGGGGTCAACATGAAGTCCTTGACTATCAATTAAGTGTCCAAGAAATTGCACGATACGAATCCAGAAATCAAACGGACTTTGGAGAATTGGCATACCACTTCTCTTTCTAAGTAATTCTAGGATTATTGCTCCAAGAAATGATTTGCGTGCTTTTCTTGTTACGAGAGTAGAAGAGAATATCATCGATGAACACTATCACCAATTTATCCAAATATGGTTTGTGGCACACACAGTTCATGAGATCCATGATACAGCAGGTGTTGTAGTTAAACCAAAGGGCGTCACTTGAAATTCATAATTGTTCGTATCTTGTTACCTGAAAGCAGTCTAGGAATATCTTCATCCCTTACTCCAGATGATTATAGCCTGATCTAGTAAGTCAATCTCGAAGTAGACACATTGCACCTTGAAGTTGGTCAAATAAGTCATCAATCTTGGGTAATGGGTAACGATTCTTTCTAGTAAGTTTATTCCACTCCCGGTAATCAATACACATTCTGAAAGATCCGTCTTTCTTTTTAACAAATAAGACAGGAGCTCCCCAAGGCGAAGTACTTGGTCATATAAAACCTCGGTCTACTAACTCTTAAAGTTGGTTAGATAGTTCCTGCATTTCTGAAGTAGCGAATCTTATAAGATTGCTAGGGCTTACAGTTCCGCTCCAGGAATTTAAATCGATTTGGAATTATCTACTTGGCGAACGGGTAGGAAGGCCAGTAGATCTTCCAAGAAAAACTTTGTGGAATTCTCAGACTAACTGGGATATCTTTTAAGTCTTTTCTGTAACGTCCTACTTCTTCTCCATTACTTGGGGCTTACAAAACTTATGAAAAACGTCGGGATATAAAATCTTACGGTTTATTATACAAGATATGAGATTTATGTCAGGGTTTTAACTGTTGATTACCTCGGATGATCAAAGGTTTCACCTTTGGATGGGATGTGGACGACTTTCTCATCACACTAATTCCTGCATGATACTTGGATAACCAATCCATACCAATGATGACGTCGAAACTATCGAGTTTGATCGGCATAAGATCAATTTTGAAACATTGGTTTAACAAGGTCAGGGTGCAACCTTGAATAACGATGTTTGTGCTTTTTAGGTTTCTGTCAGCCATTTTGATATTGTAAAAGGTATCTATTGTAATGGGTGGAAATAATTAACAAAGAGGCAAGTGAAATGATACGAAGCTTTAGCGGCTCCAATCACATAATACCTCTAGCTAGATTTGGCTTAGAAGAAACCATACCTGTGACTAAGTTGGGTCTTGGTGAGCATTCCTATCCCTCAGCATGTAGGCTCTTCCCTGGGCATTGTTGTTGGTGGTCTTTCGGCACTGATTTGCATAATGCCCTTTCTCTCCACAGGCATGACAAGTAACTGTCCACTGGTCAAGATTACTTCCAGTGGCTGGCCCTTTGTTATCTACTTCTTGTCAGATGGCCCACCTTGTTGCAAGTATTACACTTGACAGTGCAAGGTCCTATGTGATGCAGAGTGCATTTCTTACACAAGGGACGGTTTCTAGTATACCCATTGTTTTTTAGTTTGGGGTGGTAGCAGAAGCCCCTTTTTAAAAAGGTTCCTGTCTTCTATGCCTGTTTGGTTGGGTGGGGGGGGGGGGTGGTGATTATTGTAGCAGTTGTTGGTGTTGGTGTTACGGTAATTATTGTTATTATCGTTGCGGTAGTTGTTGTTGTTGAAAGTTCTTTTGTCGTTAAACTTTCGTTGTGATCACATGATAACATGCACCGAAGTATGCTTGTTACCCTGATCCATTAGCCTCTGGGCTATGTTAATGGCTTCCTCTAGAGTTTGAGGTTTAGAGGCGGTAACATTCCCTTCAATACTTTGAGGCAATCCCCCGATGAAAACTTCCATCATTTTCTCAGAATCTGGCACCATAGTGGGACATAAGGTTGCCAATTCCTGGAATCTTCTCACATATGTCTTGAGATCATTCCCCTTCACAGTCAGATGGTAAAATTCGTCTTCCATCTTCTGGACCTCAGTTCGGGGACAACACTTCTTTATCAAAAGCTTCTTGAATTCAACCCAGGTAATCTTGTAAGCTTCTTCTATCCTAATAGGTTGGGCAAAAGAATTCCACCAAGATAGAGCTTCTTCAGCTAAAGTACCAGTAACAAACTTCACCTTGCAGTCTTCGGTACAATTGATACGGGAAAACACCGATTCAGTTCGCTCAAACCAGCGAATAAGACCAACAGTGCCTTCCGTACCCTTGAAGTTGATAGGTTGGCAGCTCATGAACTCTTTATAGCTACACTTTCTTGCTACAAGAGCTTCTCTTAGTCTGGTGGTATTATCAGTATTTGCCATGTTAGCGGCTTGTGCTTCTAGAGCTGCGAAAACACTATTAGCAACTAGTTTCTTGATGGCAGCCGTGATCATGTGCTGGATGCTTTAGATGTTGTGTCCATTTGGGAGGCAATCTAACTCAGCATCAGAACAACCATGTAAATAAGAATGATATCATAACTCTTTCCATTAAAATGCTTAAGTTAAAAAATAAACATTGTCCAAAAATAGGAATATCATAGATACTTATTTGATATGAATTCTAACAAGCAACTAACTTATTAGTTTATTTTCTGAGGGTCATGGTAAGATTCATAACGATGAAGACGGAGATGAAATATAGGACACAGGATGAATATGAAACAATGAAGAGCACAACGGGATCCCATTATATTAAATCATGAACAAATTGCATTTGACTTTACAAAGTCAAAAATTTGACCAGTGTTTGTTTTTTAAACCACACCACCTCAAGGCTAGGTTTCAAACACAAATCAATAACTAGTATCTAATCTAGTAGTCCGATGGTCCTTCCTGACTGTTCTTGTATTCGTAGATTGCATCCAGAAGACTTTCCTTATCTGCTTGGTGACGAACCTTGTGATATCTCGTGATTTGGTACTATATTAGCAATCCTAAAGCGAGCCCAAGAAAATCTTGTTTAAATTCCCATTTGCTTTCATTTGATAGTATAGCAATGTGAATACGAACTCTCCAGAAGTTCAGCTTCCAAATTGTCAAATCTTGTTGTATGAACACCCGACCTTTCCAAGACCTCTACTTGTCTTTCTATGTGTTCAATGAGGTCAAGAGAGAGTTAATCAAATGATACCCAAAATTTCCTCAATTTGCTCCCTCGGACGTTCCAACTTGTCTTATAGAGCCATTCTCCTATCTCAAATTCTTGAGGTAGGGTAGGAGTAGAGGAGGATGATCGGTCACGGCCTCATTTCTTAAGTGGTAATAATTCCTTAGGAAGAAAGAATTCTTGAGAATTAAACATTGGAGATAGCATTGAAGATGGAGGCATAATAGTTGGCGGTGGAATAGGTGATTCTTTAGCATAATATGCTTGCATGACCTTCATATAGGGGTCATCATGAAAAAGTGAAAGAGTTGGTGAAGCTTTTGGAACTACACCAAATGAGTTAGAAGAGCTAGAATAAGTTTTTCCCGGTGAAGCGGGACATAGTCCGAGAAAAGCGAGATATAGTCCCGAAAGTTAGAGGAAAAGCATCCTTAATATCAGAAGTAAGGGGGGGGGGGGAGTGGTTGGGAGAAGACATCACTCTGTTAACAACCCAGCGCTAAATAACATAAGTTATTTATATAATAGTATAATAGTTATGTACTTTACATACTATTCGGGAGATATAGTGGCACGGATGACTTTCTTGGATGGAAAAAGAAAAGTAGTTATAGTTAAGGATTCAACCTTGTTCTCTATAACCATGGCTCTTGATACCAATCTATAACACCCTCATTTTGACAAATATAGCAACAGAAGCTAATCTGGGTTTTATAGTACAACAGTCATAATCATAGAAAACGAATCATAAAGAGGCGTTTTTGGAAAATTTAGTTATCATTCATTTATTCATCAGAGTTTTTACAAAAGAGAGGTCCCAAAATCTAGAAACATAAAGTTTGAATGATAACAGTTTAGCCATCTTCAAGTGTGTGCCACTCCATGCCATGTGATGCTCAATTACCTAAGATAAACATGCTAAAAAGATCAACACAATGGTTGAGTGAAATTCATAGGTTTTTGGTAAACAGTTTGAATACAAGTCATCATAAACAGTGGGTTACGTTGTTATACACCCATAAGTGTAATAATTACAATGAGTATAATTATTATAGAAAACAGTATTATTGCCCTAAGCTCATGACACCTAGACCTTGAGATAATCAATAATCACAAGAAGTTGCCCCAACGGGTGACTTTGCCAAACACCCGCATAGTGATTCAAATGAAGTGCGTTTGGTTACCAGAAAGTATAGGTACACCAACAGGGGATTCAGTTCAAATAGTGATCTATCACAGCATTACGCGCTTACTCCGAAAAGTAATAAATGGTTACAAGAGTAGTGGAGGTACTTAATGGCAAAAGTAAAGGACCTTAGCAATAATATATCAGGATAGCATACAGTTAGAAAAACACTTGCATTCATGGTTTTTAAGCATGTATCCCCCTTGCGGGTTTATGTTATGAAAACATAATAAGAATTGAAAAAATGCGAGGTTATGAACTCACCTTAACAAGGAAATCTGATTGATGGCAAAAGTATATCAAGTGAAAGTAACGGCCTCGTCACGCAACCTAGGTTAATATGTCAAGTCTTAGTGTGATGGTTTATGTTTCAAAACTTTATAAAGTTTAACGTATTACTTTGATTTATTAATTTATGGAAATATTGTATCACTGTTCGGGCCATCATAATTCAGAGGTCATGTGGTAAACGTTTGAGGAGCTAGGACACTTTAAATCATAAATCCAGCAAACTCGTCAAAACGTGTACCCAAATGAAACTCCTCACATGAAGCTCCCTAGTAACGTGATACGATAAAATTTTAAGTTTCTTCAAAAGCTAGTCGATGATAAATTACGTTAAATATATAACGTAATTGTTTTATAATGCGTCGATCGATGATTAATAACGATAAATGTATCGAGTTTTAATAAAATTGAGTTTTATAATATTAATATATATATTTATAATTTTTATAAATATATTCTATTTTATATTTTAAGTTTGCAAAAATGGCAATATTTACCCTTGGTTTATAAACTTTTACAAGTTTAGTCCTTTGTATAATAAGTATATATAATTTAATCCTTTAACTTTAGAACTTGGAAAAATAGCCCCTTGTAATTATAACTTTAGGAAAATGACATTTTCAACCCCTCTAGTTATAAATTTTAGAAAGTTACGATATATACCCCTATGCATGAAAACATTTGCAAATCAAGTCCAAAATTCATAATTTTGATATTTTTGAAATCCAAAAGAGTTTTGCAGGTCATGGCTTATTAGAATAAGCTAAAATAAGATGTTCTAATGTAACAAAAGTTTAGAAAAAGGATTCGTTAGCTAGAAAATCAAAACGGGTCATTTTAGGGTTTTAACAAAAAATGCATGGATTTGAGGATTCAAGGCTTTAACAAGGGTTCATATAGGATCTTAGGAGTCTTATGAACATTCTAAAATAGATTATGAGCTTATTGAACAAGATTATAAGCTTACTTGAGCTAAAATGGGTCAAAATGGGGTTTTTGGGTTCGTACGCCTAGATATGGATTCAAGACCTTCCTTCTCTTGATTCTTGGCTTCTATTATGATCTTAGGGACCTTCTACTTCTTCCTTGGCTGGGCTAGAACTCCATTTGTGTTTGTGATGAAGATTTGAGGTGTGTTTGAAAGGGTTGCTTGGATTCGGCTTATATAGAGTTTAAAAACCCCTTGGTGCCCAAGAATACTTGGAGTAGGGATCAAGGGCTATAGAGTGATGACTAAGGAAGAGTATAAGGTGAGTAGGAAGAGGTAGAACTCGCTATGATGAGGTGTGGGTTGGTGGTGTAGCCGTGGCATACAAGAAGGGACAAGGAGGTGACAAAACAAACTTGGTGGCCAAGGGAGGTGATGGAGGTGCTTGTATGCTTGCTTGGTGCCATGGCGGTGAGGTCATAAAGGTGCTTTGATGGTGCTATGTTTTGCTAGCTTAAGGTATATATTGGTTAAAAAATAAAGAAAAGGATGTCAGGGTTGTTTGGATCGGTATAGGCTTAGGGTTTTAATTCTAGTTAGGGTTAGAGTTTAGGATAGTTTAAGGTTTAGGATTAAGGTTTAGGATTAAGATTAGGGTTTAGGGTTTAGTTTTATAAGGTTAAGGGTTAGTTTCTATAAGTTTGAAAATATGAAATTAGAGGGTATTAGGGTTCGTTTAGGGTTAAGGGTATAGCTAGGATATAGGATGCATAGCTGTAGTAACTAAGTTACACTAGCAGTACTAACTACGAACTAGCAATACTAACTACTTAGCATATTTTTCATTAAAGTTTGAGAACAATACTAACTTTATGCTAGCAGTAGTAACACAAATCTTAGCAGCAGTAACTCTAAGATCATCAAGAAGTCTTTTAATCCTAACAGACGGAATCATCTCCAGCTGGACAAGGCGGAAATACTATCACTATACGACATAAAGCTGATTATAAGACAGATCAACTAATAACACCTGCTGTTGTATTCTCTATTCTATCTTTTTTTTATGCAAGACAAGGATACAATAAATCATAATACCGACACATATATACATGAGTGTCCCTCAACTTGGGATCAACTGTCTTCAAAACCTGCCTTTTCTTCAAATACCCTCTATCCTAACCCGTGACTTTTACCAGTGAAACTAAAATTAACCAGCAACTCCTCGATCATGGACTAAGAAACTACATAGTAGGATAGGAGATAGGTATAACAAAACAACATATAGGTTACAAAATGAAAGGAAAGGTGTAAGTCCCAAACTGAATAGACCTCTGCAACCTATTAAGGATGATAGCCAAGTTGTATAAATACAGTTTGACTATATAGAAACACTGACTATGAATACTATGTGCTAATGCGGAATCTTAACACAAGTACTAAGAAGAACAATGAAAAACTAAATAATAATTTCTATTAATCTGCTTTTAGTGATTACAGATTACTAACTATGAGATATGATTGTATGAGATGTATAAAGCTCGTATATCTAACTATGCCTAGAGAGATCCTTTTATAAACCAAGGATAAACCCTAACAGGCTTACAAAACGTGTAAAAGATAATACATATCTTTTCCTAAAATATCTCATACATATCTCTTAAACGGTATTAACTAATTTCTACTAACGGTACTAACTAACTGATCAGTACTTAACATTTTGTACTGTCAGTACTAACTATAACCATCAGTACTAACTATTATTACTAACGGTACTAAGTTAGGAAAACATAATTCCCAACATCTTAAATGTAAGCTAACCGGTCATGTGTATTGGGCGAAAGCCCAAGTAATCCCGAGCTCGGCCTGTAGAATTACTAAAGGCATGAAAGCCTTTTAGTTTTGATACATATACACCTCACCAAGGAAGGTGAGGTGGGTTGGTCATTTGTAACTTACACATTTGCAAGTAAACAATCTCATTCTTTAACTTTCTCTCTCTACAATTCTTCTCATCATCCAATCTTACTTTTCTTGTTCATAATATGAATTGAAGTGATTCTTGGGTTACCGACACATTTTGACCAACTAGTACCCATAGGATGAACCATGACTCAAAATCCTGAGCCATTTGGCCCTTGTGGTGACTTTCGGCCGAACCACCAACACACACACCCTTGGTGTGTGTTGGTCACTTAGTACTTCATATCACACTTAAAAACCCTACTTACAATCCTATAAATACAAGGCCATATCAAGACTTAGGGTTATCACTCCATTTCAAAGCCAACAACAAAAATCTTTTCTCTCCCTCTCTTCTTGCTAACCCACGGCACACACACCCTCTTTAGGGTTTTCATTTTCTTTAATCCTCTTCAAGATCCAAACATTCTAAGTTCATTTCCAAGGGTTTCTAAGGTAGATCCAAGTATTGGTTGGTTGATTTTCAAGGGTTTCTCAAGATTATAAAATTAGGGTTTCTAATTTTTATAAGTGGGTTTTATAGATCTAGTCATCTTGGGTATAGATCTTGTGGTTCTCTACTTGTTTCTTCATTCTTGTAAGCATTCTTGACCCATCTCTTGTTTCATTTCTTTTATTCTTATGAATATTGTTCAAGTTTAAGAGTCCATGTGTTTGTGTTACTTTTCTAAAAAGAAATGACAAAATATCTTGACAACTTTTATAAAAATTAAGTGTGGTTTTGTTGGTTGGTTTGGTAGTGATCGGGATTAGGCTAGAATAAGCACTATTGTGGCGTTTGGATGGATTTTTAGGAGTATTTATGAAAAGACATGTTGCTGATCCGAATTAGTTTTGAGGTTTTGAGCGACCTAAAAATGTCTTCCTTAGGCGTAAAAGTAGTTTTTGAAGAGCTTGTTTGGAATAGATAGTTTTTCACATATCGCACTTTAGTTGAAAGCCCTGAAATTCCCATTGGCTCTGTAGATAACAAGATAATCTCCATCTGGTGATCATGCCTTGTTTAATCTAGCAATAACTGATTTCTTCTCCATTATCTCACTATCTAAGATACTTTCAAATGTAATAATCTTCAGGCATTTTTATGTTCATCCTCATTGTCAACATCAGATTGTTTTCTTGCCTTTTTCCTTGCAATCATTTTGATATGACCACCCTTTCTTTTCTTAGTACCTTCTTCTTCTTTATCCTCCTCCTTGACACTTTCAGTCTTAGAAGAATCAATTCCTTTTTCATTCATCTTTTTGATCAGTCTTTCATCTTCAGCAGACCCAATAGAAATGACATCTTCATCTTGTCCCTTAATATTTCATACAAAGCTTGTAATTTCTCAAACTTTTTAGTATTTCAAACAAATTGCTTGAATTTCTACTGCTTCAAGCATGTCATGCAATTTGATTTCTCAGTTGATTCTTTGTTGGTGGTCTGTTCCTGATAGCTTCTGATCTTTGTTGAGCAAGGAATTTTCTTTGAGCAGCAATTGTGTCATGAAGGAATTTTGCTCTTTCTTCTATTGTAAATT
Organism: Tanacetum coccineum; assembly: GCA_026074375.1. Lineage (NCBI taxonomy): Eukaryota > Viridiplantae > Streptophyta > Magnoliopsida > Asterales > Asteraceae > Tanacetum > Tanacetum coccineum. The sequence continues at coordinate 15,346 of BQNB010083336.1, forward strand.
GCTCTCTTTCTTCTTCTTGAAGCTTTTCAGCAAGAAGTCTATCAGCCTCAATTCTTGCCTTTATGTCATCATAATTTCTTATGAGAGCATCAATTGGTAAGTTCTTCTTCAGCTAATCTTTTTCTTTCCTCTTCACCTTCCCATTCTTCTTGTACCTTCCTAGCCATTTCTTCATCACTGGCAAGCTGTTTAAACTTCTTCTCAGCTTCAGGAATACCATCAGATTCACTTTCAGATTCATCTTCCTCTTCTATTTTCTTTTTCCCTTTGTCTTTTGGATCAATCTTTGGAAGAGGCTTTAATGTCAAAAGTGATCTTGTTGAAGTAGGCCTAGGTCTTTCAGTCTCTTCAATATCCTTAAACTCTACACCCTTCTCCTTCTCTCTTGAAACTGCTTTGGCTTGACTCATGTTGAGAAGAACCTGAGCTATTGTTTCATCATCTCCAAATATTGTAGAAGTAGGTGTTTGAGTAGTTTGAGTAGCCCATCCTCCTTCAGTATGATCATCAGTACCTTTAGCTTGATCATCAGTACCTTCATTTTGCTCATCGGTACTATCTTTCTCCTTGTCGGTACTAACTTTGGATCCGTCAGTACTAACTATTGGTCTGTCAGTACTAACTTTTTCCTTGTCAGTACTAACCTTTTGTTGAGCAGTACTAAGTGCATCTTCAGTACTAAGTACATCTTCAGCATTCTCCTTCTCTTCAACCACTACATCTCTTGTCCTCCCCACATCTTGAGCATCCTCAGTCTCCATATAATCCAATGTATCTTCAGGAATCTCATCAAATAGTGGATCTTTATGGACTGAAGATTCACCTTTGGCAGACTTCCTCCCCTGTTTGGATACAGACTCTCTTTGCATCCATTGTTTCTTTAAGGATCTCTTTCCTGCCAATCTGTGCTTCAAGGAGACACTCTTCATCCATGCTCTGTGGTGTGTTACGACAGGTTTGGCTTGCTTCTTGAGCTTCTTGATCTGTGCCTTCAATTTTTGAATTTCCTTGGCTTGATCTGTAACCTGTGTACACAAAGAGATACAAAGATCATAAACACTTTGGAGTGTCATTTCACCCTCATTCCCTGAAAGGGATTTATCACTGAATAAATGACCTCCATGATTCCTACCAGAACTTTCTGGAATAGAATCAGGAATAGTAGTAGAAGATGAAGGTCTAGGGGATGGGTCAGTTTGTGGCTCAACAGGTGCTTCACTAGTGTGAGGAGGAGAGGGTGTAGGTTGTGCTTCAGATGGTCTTTCTGAAGGGGCACCCTCATCCTCAGTTGGTTGTACCAACATAGAAGTAAATAAAGGTGTGACTTTCCCTGAAAAATGTTTACCCTTTTTAACCATAAAAGAAAAGACTTTACTTGTCAAAGCATTTACAGGAAAATGATCTAAAGGTACAGGTACATGTTCTAGCTGTTTATCTAAAAAGATTGAAATAAAACGTGGGTACATTACAAACTTCTTCTTTGCATCTAAATGTCTAAGCATTCCATCAAAAATTAATTTAGAAAAATTATACTTCTGATTAGATGTTAAGCAAATGACAGCAGTGGCAATGTTAGTGGGAATTTGATCCCAAGAGGTGCTTTTTGAACTAATACAATGATTCATTGTATGAAATAGAAACCTCCATTGGGGTGAAAACAAAGCTTTGTTAAATGTTAACACAGTTAAATCCCCCTCATACCCCATAAGCTGTATAGCATCAAATATAGCCTGATTAGGGAGTGAGTCTATCCCATTAGCATCATCAAAAAGAAGATCACTTCTTATTGATGCTTCAGAGATAGACACAGGCTTGCCAGCTACTTTGGCAGTAATGTGCCTAACATTGTTGATTATTTTGGACTTTGCAGACGTCCAAAACTGTTCAACAAATGTAGTAGAAACTACTAGACTTACAGCGAGAGCATGATGAATAGAATTGCGCGTAAGAAAATTAATGATCTCATGAAACTCGGCATTCCCATCAGTCTTCTCTAGATATGCGACCATATTGTGCTTAGGGCACGATTCAAGAACAGCCATTATATTCGAATGAGTGATCGTCGGTGAGAGAGAGATTAGGGCTTGTATAAACGAAAGTATTTGAGAGTGATTACTTAAGGTAACTGTGCAATTGAGATGGGTTTATATAGGTTTAGGAAACCTAACTTCAAGGAAACCGTTTCAATTTACACTTTGTACCCTTGGCGGTATTTTTATCTTCAACGTCTCTATAGCGGTACTAACTTTGCCCATCGGTACTAAATTTGCACTGTCGGTACTACCTGTTGCCAACCAAAGAATGAACAATGTAGGTAACAGCAGTGCTTCAGTACCATTAAAACACTTCTCAATGACTCTCTGAATCCCATTGAACTTCTTGAAATGCATCACTTCATACAAACTGTACAACATATCATATTGCCTCCCTTTAACTAATGCAGCTTATGGATTTATCATCCTAATAGAAACAACCAAGAACTGGAACCTGCTAACATTAAATGCCTTGGTTAAAAGATTAGCTACATTGTCATCAGTGTGGATTTTAAGTACCTGGATAAGTTTCTTCTCATAAGCATCCCTTATGAAGTGGTGCCTAATAGCATTAGTTTTCTTTATCAGTAATCACTACAAAAAGCCTACAGAATTGAAGATGTTCATGCACAGTTTAAGGGAAGGTCATTACTACTGCTAGTCATTATTAATACTGCTAGTTTAAAATTTCTACTGCTTGAGTTCATTATTTATGTTGAACTTCATGGGGGGTAATTTGAGTCAGTGGAAAGCTTTGGATTAAAAGTTTTGATATATGATTTGAAGTTGTAAAGATCAAAGTTGCTTATATGTTCCCTATTGGATGAAGACAAAAAGGGGAAGATGATTATATGATTAGCAACTTATAGATCCTGTGGTGGCATGGAATGGAGATTGATAACTTAAGGTAACTGTGCAATTGAGATGGGTTTATATAGGTTTAGGAAACCTAACTTCAAGGAATCGTTTCATTTTACACTTTGTTCCCTTGGCGGTTTTGTTATCCTTAACTTACTCTATTAGCGGTACTTACTTGGCCCATCGGTACTAAATTTGCATGTCGGTACTACCTGTTACAAACCAAAGAATGAACAATGTAGGGAACAGCAGTGCTTCAGTTACCATAAAAACTCTTATCAATGACTCTCTGATTTCCCATTGATTCTTCTCATACTTAACACTGCATACAAACTATACAACACATCATATTGCCTCCCTTTAACCAATGCAGCTTATGGATTTATCATCCCAATAGAAACAACCAAGAACTGGAACCTGCTAACATCAAATGCCTTGGTTAGTAGATCAGCTACATTGTCATCAGTATGGATTTTAAGCACCTGAATAAGTTTCTTCTCATAAGCATCTCTTATGAAGTGGTGCCTAATAGCAATATGCTTTGTTTTGGAATGATATACTGGATTCTTTACAATGCAAATGGTGCTTTCATTATCAATGTAGATCTTTGTGTTCATGAAGTTGAACCCATAGTCTAACATTTGATTTTGAATCCACAAAACTTGCCCACAACAGCTTGCAGCAGCAACATATTTTGCCTCTGTAGTAGAAGTAGCCACAATGGTCTGCTTTTTGCATTGCCAAGAAATGAGTCTCCTGCCAAGAAATTGACAACCTCTTGTTGTGGATTCCCTGTCAAGGTTTGCTCCAGCATAGTCACTATCTGAGGAGGATTCTAGGTCAAATGAGGACACTCTAGGATACCAAAGACCCAGTTTGGGTTTGCCCTTTAGATACCTAAAAATTCTCTTGACAGCACTTAGATGGGAGGACTTTAGAGTGACCTGAAACCTAGAACAAGCACAGACTGCAAACATAATATCAGGCCTAGAAGCAGTCAAGTACATTAAAGAACCAATCATGGACCTATAAAGATGGACATCCATATCACTGGCTTCTTCATCCTTAACTAAAGGCTTCTGAGTCTCAATAGGTGTACTAGCAGTCTTAACATTTGCAAAGTCAAACTTCTTCAGGATTCTACAACATATTTATTCCTGACTTATGAAGATATCCATTGTTAAGTGTATGAATACACATTATTATTTATGCTTAAAAATAACCAAATAACCCTAAAACGGATCAAAAATGGCAAAAATGTGCTTGTATCTGGAGTTTTATGTGCTGCAGGTTTGGATATGTCAAAATATTGCAAAGAAAACAGTCAAAAAAGGCTCGAGATCGGATGTGTGATAAGAAGTAAAGGAATTCAAGCGAAGCAAAGGATCATGCTCAGCTTCCCCCTGTCAACAAAGCCAGCTCCATTGTTTTAATAACTCAAGGGCTGATTTTGCAATTTATGGAAGTTATTTTTAACTAAGAAAATTGTGCTTGCCAAACACAAGGACCGAAGTTGTAATTTCCTCATAGTTACAAAAAGTCGCGGGTCATAGACCGGGTTCAAATCAACCGTGACCACCTTGCAGCCACAATACACTAAGCCAACCCCCAACCCGACCTAACCCGACCCTAACCCTACCCAACCCGGTTACACTTATACCCTTTTTACACTTACTATTCACCTCATTTCACCCAAATCGGATTAAACCTCACTCACCCACACCCAAATTAACCATAGGGTTAATGATCCCCTCACACCCCTTAACCCATCCATCACTATCAATCATAAACCCAACCCAATCCACCCTGGCAAAATAAAACGATCTCATTGGTCAAGTTGCGTGGGAGTGAGTGTATACACTCACATAACTAACACACATATGCCACGTCAATGATCCGGGTTATACACATTTTTAATCCCACGGCCTATATGCAAGATCAAGGAAAGAGAGATGATTGAAGGGTCAAGATCTAGAGGATAGAAGGATCTAGAGAGGAGGATGAGCTCAAGCTTCGGGTATAAATACCCCCTCATTCCAGCTTATTCGGTGTGAATTTTTTGAGTTTATTTTGTAGTAGTTTATTTTTTATGTAATTTCGATTTCATGTTATTTTATTTCGTATTGTAAGAACCTTTATTTCAGATTTAATAAATTATTAATTTGTGTTCTCATTAAATTCTAGTCAAAAAAATATTTGTGTTTGAGTTTGTTAATTGGTTCATTCCATCAAAGGCTTGTTAACCTATTGGAATTGGTATGGTGTATGGTATCAAGGGTTTTAGAGCTGAGGGTCAGCATTAGGTTAGATTAGGATTGATGTTGTTTTTGACTTTGAGCTTATGTGAATAAGCCATAAGCTCATAATAAGCTGTTAAGCTTTCCTGTTTAGCTGGAAACAAAGGTACTCTTTATTTTCTTTAAGCTTCAATAAGTTTTTATTTTTGTCTATTTAATTCTGTCTTCTTAATAAAGCTTTTGAAACTGTTAAATGTTAGTTGATAAGCAGTTTAGATAAGCTGCAGCTTTTAGTTTAATAAGTTGAATCTATCTTGTGGTTTTGAGGTATTTGTTTAATCAGTTTAGGTTATAGTTTGAATGTTAATAAGCTGCTGAAGCTTATTAGTTTTCATATGCTCATCAGCTTATTTCAAATAAGTTAGAGCTAAGTTGTCTTAAAAAAAGTTAGATAATAAGCTTTTTAAATTAATATGGATGCTGGTTGTTGGTTGTTAGATGCTTCAGGGACCTGTTCTGCACTTTTTCATAATTTCAGTTAGTTTAAAAGTTACACAGTTAGTCCTTAGTTAATTGCATAGTTAGTCCTTCGTTAGTTTAATTGTTAAGTCTAGTTAGTCCCTAGGTTAAGGGACTGCTTCTGTCAATTGATCAAACTTTGTGTTTTTTATATAAACCTAAATTTTCCCCGCCTACCCTTATCTTTCTGTTTTGTCACTTTTAACCCATGTGTTTTGGAAAAATTTCATTAAGCTTAATAAAAATAGTTTTTATAAATAATAAATTAGGTTTTTAGTTTAATTACTTAAATTAGTTTATTTTTACTCATTAAAAATTAGGGCTTTTGATAAAATTAATTTTCTGCATTATTTCTTTTTATAAAAAATATTTTTATATAATTTTTAGTCTAAGTTTTATATTTTTTAAAAATTAATTTTCGAATTTAGTTTTTAATATTTCATTTTCAAACCTTTAGTTTTTAATTTTCAACTTTAATTTTAAATTTTTAATCTTTTAAATTAGTAATAAAAAAATGTTTTTCTCATCTTTTTAAGTAATTTAGAATTAATTCAGTTTAAAAAGTATTTTTCTTAGTTTTTATCAATTTAATTTCTATTTTTAGAATTTAATTTAGATTAAATAGTATTTAATTCATAAAAAACCGAAAAGCCTTTTTAAAAAATATTTTCTTTTCCTAAAATTTTCTTTAGCATTAATTTAGGTTTAGGAATCTAGTTTACATTTTTAAGATTTAAATTGCATTTGTTTTCTTAAATGTCGCATTTTATTTACTTTCGTAATTAGTTTAATTTGTTAATTAGTTGTTTAATTGTGCCTTTAATTTTAGTAGTATAAATCAAAAAAAATTTCTTCATTCAAATCAGGATCCAAACCTAAACGTGGTTTCAATTTCACTAGTCATTGGGGAAACGACCCGGGTGATCATACTTGCCCGGTTTAATATACGTATTTTGTATTATATTATATATATCTTTTTGAGATTGAATTTTATCAAGGGTAACTTGGTAACTTTCTTAATTACTCTCGGGATTATATTTTTATGATATATTCTATAGTATAATAAACTGCAATCAGTTTTTGGCGCCGTTGCCGGGGACTTGTGTAAGCGATTCCTTCGTTTTGTGTTTGTCGATTTGGTTTGAAGATCCTTTCGTCCTCGAAAGTTAAATTTTTGTCATAAATCCAAAAAATCCAAAAAAAATAAATAAAATATAAAAAGTAAAAAATATATTTTCCTTTTCTTTTTAGTATAAGTAAAAGATAAAAAAAAATAGAAAAATCAAAAATATAAAAAATTGTCTTAATTCAGAAAAATAAAATTCATCCAAGTTGGTAAAAGAACACCAACAATAATATTCTTTCATTGAGATTTATCATTTCAATTTCGGTGAACTTGCAAGTGTTCCCAAGTCGTAATCAAAGATATAAACACTTGCCTTTTGTGTCACTACGACGTACGGCTCACCTTGAAAAGCAATTTTCAAGAGCTACCGTGAAGTAGTTGATTATTTGGTTTAAGTCTCTTTCGTGTAACCGTTAAAATTCATTGCTAAAAAAAAAAAAAAAAAAATATTAGTGTAAAGTTTTGCTTTTTAATTGTTAGTTTTTCCTTTTTATGCGCACTCTCGTTCCGGCAATTTCTCGTAGACGTCGTAACAACTAACTCTTCGGTTGAACCAATTGTTGAACAAACGTTGTTCCAATGGTCTGACAATCGAACGTTGGACCCCAAATGTTACAAGCACCTATAGAGGGTTTGAGATGCTATAGTTATTCCAAACGTTCAATGCCATCAAATTTTGAGCTTAAGCTAACCGTTAATAACTCTTGTGCCAATGCAAAAAGTTTAGGGTAGAAAGATCCCACAATCACCTTCGATTTTTTTAATAAGTTCACTTCAACGTTTTGACTTCAGTAGTTGGAACACTTCGGTTACGCTTTTGCTTTTCCCTTTTTCTCTAGACGGTGTGCCCGAGATTGGTTAGACAAAGAACCAACCAAGATCAATCTCACTTGGGACGACCTTGTTTCAAAATTCATAAAACCAAATACTTCACACCTTCAAAACCACTTACTCATCGAAATGCAGATCATTAATTTTTACAGAAAAAAACCCAACGAAGCCTTTATGAAGCTTGGGAAACGTTTTAAAGGAATCCTTCGTCAATGCCTACAACCATGGCTTTTCGGGAAATCCCCAATACGATACTTTTTAACTCTTTGAGTTCAAAACGATCAAGATGCCTTAGATTCTGCAGCAGGTGGCAATTTCTTGGACAAATGCCTCATGAAGGTTTTAGCGATTATCGAACGCAAGTCAAATGTTCGATTCACTCAAGAAAGTAGTGCTAATGATTCAAGAAGTGAGTACGGATTGCTCCTCTTTACTAATTCTTCATCTTTAATAATTCTTTCGATATCAACAAATAGCAGCTTCTCTCGAGGATTAAGATGCTATCAAGATGAACCAAAATGATGAGTCAAATGAAAGCTTTAGTTGTTACTCATTGCACCCGTCAAAGCAGGTTGAGGAAGTTTGTGCTCACTTGTGGATCAAATAACAATTTTATAACATTGTCGTTAACTCGAGGTGGAAACGATTTCTGTTTTTTCAAGATAATATCCAAATCAATTTTCAACAAACCGCAGCCGTTGGAAATTTTCTCCCAAAGAAACCAACCTTCAATTTGGCCAAGTAAATGTGTCACCGGTTTCAATCACGAAATCGGTCCAAACAACCAAAACCGTTATCAATGGGACAACTTCTAATTTCAACAAAACGTCGAGGGATACTTTAATCAAAAACCGTCAAAAACAACCAAAAACCAAGTTTATTTCAAGCTCCACCATACAAACACTAAACAACCAACCACCATCATCAAGTTTTACCTTACAAACCTCCAACAAATAGCGTTTCTAAAAATACGGTATTTGAGGAATTATTTAAAGCTTATGATGCGGAACATGAATAATTTGCAAATGAAGTTGGAGATAATTTTCAAAATGATTTTCAGAAGAGTTTTTCAATGTTTCTCAATAAGAAGCAAGATGATTTTCAGGTAAATATCTCGGTTTCATGCATAATATATCATAGCATCCACCTTCAAGTTCAGTCTTACCAGCATATACCCATTCCTAAACCCAAGGAACGAACCAAGCATTTACAACTTTAGTGGTGTTTCATACGATGGACCTCAATTCCACCGCCGGTGTGGAAAAAGGAATGTGAGGTGACAACAGGCTACGGAAGCTACCGAGCACCGATGACATCAAAACCTCCTACATTTGTCCATGAAACAAAAACCAAAGACAAAGAAACCAATCAAGAGCTTCTTCCAACAAAACAAACCTAATTTACCACCTCGAGATCAACAAAGAAAAGATTACGGGAAAAGGATGATTTCCTTGCTTCAAAGTTTATGGAAATTTTCCGTAATCTTCAATTTGAGCTCAGTTCGCGGATGCTTCCTCATCATATGCAAATTTTGCTCGATGTTAAAAAGATGCTCAATAACAAAGACAAAATTAATTGAGTGAATCAAAACACCATTGAATGAAAATTGCAGTGCGGTTGTCCTTAAAAAGCTTCCCGAAAAGCTAGGTGACCCCGGTCGATTTCTCATTCCATGTGACTTTTCAGAGTTTGATAGTTACTTAGCCCTTGCCGATTTAGGTGCTAGTATCAATTCTTCATGCCTTTATTCCATTTGGAAAAAGCTTCAACTCTCAGGCCTAACCGAAACAAAAATGGAATTAGAATTAGCTGACCGTTCAATTTCCAAACCAACCGGTGTAGCTGAAAATGTTTTTGTCAAAGTAGGGAAATTTTACTTTCCCGCTGATTTCGTTGTTCTAGATTTTATAGCCGATCCTCGAGTACCGTTAATACTCGGGCCGACCCTTTCTTAGACGGCTCTTGCTTTAATCGATGTTTATGATAGGAGAGATTTACTCTTAGAATGATGATCAATCGTTAACCTTAAATGTGGTGATGCACCTTCCATTTCCTTCAAACATCTGATCTCATTGAAGAAAGTTGATCTAATCTGATGTACTTGTGAAGAGTACTCCCACATAAAAAGAAGTACTTGGATTTCCGATTCGTTGCTTCAACAATCCTTCTCCAGACTGTGATCGATTGTGTCTACTTCATCTCCAACGCTTACTCCGTTTGGTGAAAGTGATTTTATTCTCTTTGAGGAAGACGATGCTTTTTGATAGCAATCGATGATGAAACCAGTTTCACAGTTTCAATGTACGTACTATGATCCGAGGGTGACTTTCTCATTTCGAGGCTTCCTAATAGTGAACATTACCTCCTTTACCAAACCAAGGTAATTACTTTCCAGAAATCAAAGAGATTCAAAGTCATTGAAACAAAGAAAGTCTTCTGTCGAATATGCTTCTGCTTATGAACCAAAAAGATGTTATTCCTGATGGTCGAGCTTAAAGAGTTACCTCCGCATCTCGAATATGCGTTCTTAGAGGAAAATAACAAGCTTCCAGTCATAATTTCAAAAGATTTAAGCCAAGAAGAAAAGACCTCACTCATTCATGTTCTCAAAAATCGAAAGCAAGCAATCGCTTGGAAACTTTCTGATATCAAAGGCATAGATCCAGAGTTTTGCTCACACAAAATCCTTTTAGAAGATGATTACCAACCTTCAGTCCAACATCAAAGGAGGGTTAACCCTAAAATCCATGACGTCATCAAGAAAGAAGTAGAAAAACTTCTTGACGCAGGATTGATTTATCCAATCTCGGATAGTCCATGGGTTAGTCCAGTCCATTGTGTTCCTAAAAAAGGTGGTATGACCGTTGTCACAAACGAAGAAAATGAGCTGGTGCCTACAAGATTAGTCACGGGATGGAGAGTTTGTATCGATTATCGAAAGTTAAACGAAGCGACTTGTAAAGACCATTTTCCGTTACCTTTCATGGACCAAATGTTAGAGCGATTAGCCGGAAACGAGTTTTATTGTTTCTTATTTTTGTTTTTTTTTTTTTTTTTTTCTTTTTTTTTTTTTAGATGGTTTTTTGTGTATTTTCAAATTCCCATGTGAACCGAAAGTCAAGAGAAATACTACTTTCACGTGCAACGTACGGAACTTTTAGCGTACCGTCGTATGCCATTTCGGTTTAGTGACAATGCTCCCGGAACTTTCCAAAGTTGTATTGATGGACCATTTTCACGATATGATAGAGAGACAATGGAAGGTTTTTTATGGACGATTTTTCAGTTTTTGGAGATTTTTTTTCCTCATGTCTTGCCAATTTAGATAAAATGCTTAAAAGGTGTGAAGACACCAAATTAGCACTAAATTGGGAAAAGAGCCATTTCATGGTTAAAGAAGGCATTGTTTTAGGACATAAGATCTCTAGAAAAGGAATTGAAGTCGATAAGGCCAAAGTTGATGTAATTTCTAAGCTTCCTCATCCAACGACCGTCAAAGGAATTCGAAGTTTTCTCGGGCATGCTGGATTCTATCGAAGATTTATCAAAGACTTTTCCAAAATCTCTCGACCCATGACCCATCTCTTAGAGAAAAACACTCCTTTCATTTTTTCGGAAGATTGCATTCTAGCCTTTCAAACATTGAAAAAGAAGTTGACCGAAGCTCCAATTCTCATTGCTCCAAATTGGGACCAACCTTTTGAAATCATGTGCGATGCAAGTGATTATGCAATAGGTGCGGTTCTAGGACAAAGGATTGAGAAGCATTTCCGACCAATTCATTACGCTAGCAAGACGATGACTGAAGCAGAAACGAATTACACAACAACCGAGAAGGAGATGCTTGCAGTTGTTTATGCTTTCGAGAAGTTTCGATCATATCTAATCATGAACAAGAGTGTTGTTTATACAGACCACTCCGCTTTGAAATACCTCTTCAACAAGAAAGACGCCAAAGCAAGATTGCTTCGATGGGTCTTACTTCTTCAGGAATTTGATTTTAAGGTTATCGATACTAAGGGAGCTGAAAACTATGCAGCCGATCACCTCTCTCGTCTTGAAAACCCTTACGAAAATGTTTTTGATCCAAAAGAGATTACCGAGACTTTTCCTTTAGAGACTTTAAGTGTATTAACTTCCAAAGACCAAAGTACCCCGTGGTTCGCCGATTTTGCTAACTACCACGCGGGGAACTTCATTAAAAAAGGAATGTCAACTCAAGAGAAAAACAAGTTCTTTAAAGATGTAAAACATTATTTTTGGGATGACTAGATGACCCTTTTTCTTTTCAGACTTTTTCGGATCAAATAAATCCGAAGGTGAGTAAGATGGCAAAGAGCTCTTGAAAGTACTCCATAGCTTGTCACAGTGGACCCACCGGGGGACACTACGGTGCCAACTTTACCGCCAAGAAGGTTTTTGATGCCGGTTTCTTTTGGCCTACGATTTATAAGGATGCCCTACAATTTGTCAGTCTTGTATGCTTGTCAAAGGACAGGAAAAATCTCTCAACGAGATAATGCCGTCAAAATGCAATCAAGATTTGTTGAAATTTTCGATGTAGATGAATTGATTTATGGGACCTTTTCCTACATCTAGGGTAAAAAATATCTTCTAGTAGCCGTCGATTATCTTTCAAAGTGGGTTGAAGCAAAGCGATCCCCACCAACGATGCTAAGTTGTAGTATTATTAAATTCCTTAAAATAGCTATTCACTCTCCCGAAGCGATGCTCGAGAACAATCATAAGCGATTCGAGGGACCTATTTTTGTAACGACAAATTTGATAAAGTTATTCTAAATATGGTGTTCCACCCATCGCTTTTCGACTCCTTAACCAGCCCCTCAGACTATAGTCAAGTTGAAGTTCACGATCGAGGGTCTCAAAAGAATTTTAGAGAGGACAGGTAGGAGAAAACCGTGCCTCATGGTCTCGACTGGAAAAAGAAAAAACAAGAATGATCGCATTATGGGCTTTAAGTGAACCGCTTACAAAGACTCCTATTAGATGCACTCCCATATAATGGCTGAGTCTAAGGAAAAGCGTGTCACTTAACCATTGAACAATAACATAAAGCGAATTGGGCCTCTTAAGCAAGCCAACTTCGATTTTAAAGACCGAGTGTACGGCGATCATCGAAAGCTTCAACTCAATGAACTCACAAGCCTTCGGATCAAGCTTAACGAGAATCCGTTTAATCTACAAGGAGAAAGACAAAGAAACTACACGATTCCAAGATAAGAACGAATTCTTCAATGTTGGTGACAAGGTCTTGCTTTTTAATTCCGATTAAAGATTTTCTTCAGGAAAGCTTCAAGTCCCAATGGTCCGGACCATTCACAAACACCCGCGAAGTTTATCCTTATGGCACTGCAAGTGTCTCATGTGCCGATGTACCAATTTCAAAGTCAACTGCCACCAGTTTTGAAGCACTACTAGGAGTGGATACACCTCCCTTGTTTATCCAGACCATGACCTCCAGACTTTCCCTAAGGACAACTAAATTCAGGGATCGAGTCGAGCTTCCGACTCGGTGACCAAAAACAAGCCGCTTCGTGGGAGTTCACCCCATGCTTATCTTTTCTATTTTCTAGTATCAAATGTGTTGTGTTGAGAGAGGCTTGTATTCTTTCCGATTTCTTGATATTTGTGCTTGTTAGTTGTGATTTTTGCAGGATTCTCCTAACAAATTCTTTAAAGCCTCTCGTGTCCGGTTGATTTGTCCTGTTCGACTCGAGCTTCTCATCCTTTGTGTGAAATTAGTTTGGGGAGATCCATATCCTTTCATCAGTATCGATTAACGTTTATCCTTGCATATTTCATAAACGGCTTAGATTTACGTAGAGACCCGACTTAAAACATTGAGGACAATGTTTCGTTTTAGTTTGGGGAAGGGACTCAATCGATTTGATGTTGCTTGCTTATTGTTTTGTTCTCACGTACCCTTTTTCCCACAAAAATAGCACAAATTTTAAATTTTTAGTCATATAAAATAAAATTAAAAAAATTAAAAAAAAAATAATAATAATAAAAAGTGTTAAGACATGAATGTAGGTTTTCCATTGGTAAGAATAAGAAGTAATTTTTGACCCGATCGTACGTGTAGAGTTCTAG
>BQNB010083337.1:2367-28519 GCA_026074375.1 Tanacetum coccineum
CTTAAAAATGATATGCCGCCTCGAAATAAACAGCCATTACACTAATTAAACTATTCAACATATAATCAGATTGAACATGGTTAATACTGTTTTCTTATATATGGCTTGTATCGCTCTTTTATCTTTTGTTATTTGTCTTTTGTGTTTATTGTACTTAGAATTGATATTTGTCTCCATAAACCTGTGCCAGTCTCTCAGGCTGAAACCCCCCATTTACCTCTAGTAAATATGTATAGCATAGGTTTAACAAGTAATTAGACTAATCTAGATAGATTAAAATATTGATAGAATAATAGGTTACCCTCGTTCTTAGTGTTCGACACCCTACTTATCGCGAAGCTACATCTTGACCGGGTACACTGCCCGTTAAAGTGTTGTCTTTAGGTTTTTCGGCTAAATATAAATGTAGAACTTGATAATTATACACCACATGACGACACATCAGGTTTCTAGACCCAACATGCTGAGGCCTTAATAGCATTTCCCTTGTTTCCCTTAACAGCACTAAGAACTGCTTTTGGCCTAGCAGTATTAACCCTTGTTCCCTTAACAGTATTAACCTTATTAGTGAAATTACTTTTATTAGTTGATGTTATTTTGTTAAAAGGCCTTCTAGCAGTTGAATATGCATTATTAATAACGTTTTTTATGGGTCATGCATTATTCACTACTGTTCTTGGTTGAACAGTATTAATTGGTCTAGCAGTATTAAGTGAAATTGGGTCAGACCTAGTTAAAACTGTTCTTGGAACCATGTACCTTTTTGGACTTGGGTGAGTTAATTTAGAGAAATTATGTTTGTTCACCCTTTGAACATTGTTCCAAACTAGTTTTTCAAACCTTTGATTATTATACCAGTTATTGCAATCTTTCCTCAAATGATCAAAACTCCCACATACATGACAAGCTTTGTTGAACATCTGAAAATCATTCCTTAATTTTTAAGACATCTGTTGGTTCTAGTTTCTCTTGTTTCCTCTAGGACTAGGTGTGTTTTGCCTATTTTTATCAACTGATATGTTCCTAGGAGATTTTACTTGCTTAGTGGACTTAACAAAGTTTATCTTAGCAAAACTAACATCTCAACTGTCTTAGGCATATTTTCTTCCTCACTTTCAGACACCCAATCCTCAATAATTGGGGCTCTATTTTCTTTCCTAGCAGTCTTAGGTTCATTAGTCTCAACAATAGGCTTTTCATCTACAGACTTACTAACAGACTCATTCACATCAACAAAATCATCTAGACTAGGATAAACTAAATCAAGTTTTGGTGGCATAAAATTCCTAGTATAGGGAGGTGGGACAGCATTATACCCTAATCCTGTTTTACACTTATCCATTATTTGTCTGTCTAAAAGTTCACTTAGGCTTTTTGATGAATTTTCAAATTTTTATACTGTAAGTTGAACCTCATTTTTTTCTTTTGTAACCAACTCTAACTTCCTTTTAAGCTCTGTAATATCTAAATCTCTTAAATATATGTCACGTTTTAAGAGTTTCATATCTTCCTCATATACAAGCTCATTTTTCTTAAAGACTAACAGTCTAGCTTCTATAGATTCTAAACCAGTTTTATAAGAGACAACTTTAATCTTAGCTGCTCTTAAGTCTTTAACTAATTGTTCATTTGTGATTTTAGATCTTTTACACATTCTAAACAAGATGAACAACAATTTGAGTCATTAGATACCTTAGAATTTGTAGAAGAAGTTTAACTTGTTGAAGAATAAGCCATGAGAGCAAAATTGGTTGGACCTTCTTCTGCTTGGTCACTCCAATCATAGCTAAAGCCATCACACTGAGACACTAAGGCATTTGAAGTAGTTTCCTCCACTGGCACAGTCCTTCTATTAGGCTCCATGTTCCTATTTTCTTGATTCCTGGGTTCCCTGCACTCACTAGCAAAGTTTCCTCTCTTATGGCAGTTGAAACACTCCACCTTGGACTTGTCAAACATATTCTTTCTTTGTTGGCCATGTCTAACTTCCTTCCTATATTTTTTAGGAATTTTCTTGCCCTCATGGTCAGTATAGTAATGTTCCACCTCAAGTCTATCTCTTTTAGATCATCAGGCTCGATTTGTTATAGATCTTCATTATCAAGTTGTGGTATACTTGGTTGGCTGGCAAAAAAGGAATAAATCACAGCATCACTCAAATTTTCAACAGTTGTTGAGCTATCAATAGCATTCTGAGTGCTAGTAGTATTAACACCCTGAGCAGTATTAACTGCTCTAGTCGCACTGTTAGTGTTGCTAGAGGAGAGAAAGGCTACATTGTGTGAGTTTGTGGTTGAGCTAGATGTCCCTTTAACCCCTGATTCATAAGCCTTTAGGTTTTTAAAGATGTCATCCAAACTCAAAGTCTCTATATCTGGTTTGTTTCTTCACACTATTGTATGCATAGCCTGTTTTTATGACAAACTTCTCAAGAACTTCTGATTGATGTCTTCTTGAGGGATAACTTCACCATGCATCTCCAGTTGACTAATTAACTTTTGAAGCCTTTCATAGGTTTGTTCAATCACCTCTGTGCTTGATGCAACAAAGTTTTCATACTGCTGCTTAAGAAGATTTTTCTGAGTTTTCTTTGTGGCAATATTACCTCCAAATCTGTTCTCAATAGCCTGCATCAGTGTCTTTGCATCCTTGTATGTGTTAAACTTTAATTAATGCTCATTAGGTAAGGTCATCAACAAAGTACTTCTAGCCTTTAACTCTGCCCTTCTTTGTGCCTTCTCTTCAACTGTTGTAGGAGGGATAGCAGTTTCCTTACCATTACCAGTTTTTGTTACTATTGGTGCATTACCATTTTCTATGATCTCCCATAGAGTGTAATCAATGCACTATAGGGAACTGCTCCATCTTTATCTTCCAGAGATCATACTCACCAGGTTGGAGTATGGGTAGCTTGATGGTTTGAGTAGATTGAGAGTCCATTGCTTCTTGAAAAAGTAGATCTTGTGTGTAGTAAAGTTTCTTCTTATTCAAAGCTTCTCACAAGCTCTGATACCACTTGTTGATCCCAACTTGAATAGATCTTGCTTAGCATGTTAAGGCTTAGTTGTATTGAATAAATCCAAGACAACTATGGTAGAAACTTTGATTGTAAATATCAAAGACTATGCGGAATCTAGTCTATGATACTAAGAAGAATAAACAATAAAATAGTGATGAATAATATGAATAACAAAACAATTTACCAAACTTTCAGCATCAATATAATACGAACACTTTTAATAGTGTTAGGGTTTACAAAACCTTGAAGCTACGAATAGATTGACAAAACAATGAAAGATATATCAATCTCTACGCCCTTGGACCTCCTTTTATACACCAAGGAGTCCTAATGGGATTACAATATTTTCCTAAGTTATCATGACCTTCTATACAAATAACTTATACGTATCTTTTACAAAAATCTCTCATACATTTCACAAAAGCAATCTTTATCTTTTCTCTGATAAATCTTTATCCATTAGCAGGTGTAATCCTTCAGCAGTTGTAACTCTGTTAGCAGTTATAACTTTGAACACTAGCAGCAGTAACTTATACACCAGCAGCATTAACTGTGTACAAGCAGTAGTAACTACTTAGATTATTTTTCTTCATTCTTCACCAGCAGTACTAACTTTACTCTAGTAGTACTAACTTTACTCTAGCAGTACTAACATATACTAGCAGTACTATAGAAACTTAACCTGAGCAGCTAACTATCAACACCTAAGAAGTCTTTTAATCCCAATGTCTGATTTCTTGGATACGGAGTAGTGACCAATACGGAGTATTGGGGTTTTTGGATACAGAGTATTGGCTGAAAATGTATTTTTCTTGATTTTTGACCAACTATCATATACGGTGTATCAATGGCGTATTCTCTAAAGTCAGGCCATTTAGTCTTGGAGTTTTCAAAAGTCTTTTGATACGCTGTTATTTGTCTTAGAATGATACGGCGTTATTAGATGTCAGATTCATGATGACTTTCTCAAACTCTTCGTTTATGCTTCAAAACACGTCATTTTCTTTATCTTTTTCCAAATACTCGATAATTACTGCAAATAACAAATATAAACGATTAAGTAACAATTCTTTATAATAATTACACAAAATAGGTTAATTACATATGATAAATGATGCTATAAAATAGACGTTATTTGATGTCATCATGGGGCTTGTTTGAGACCGTATAGAGCTTTCTTAAGACGATAGACGTGATTAGGAAAGTCTGGATCTACAAATCCGTCTGGCTGACTTATAAAAACTTCTTCTTTTAGTGGACCATTGAGGAAGGCAGTCTTCACATCCATCTGGTATATTGTAAAGTTCTTGTGAGCCACGTAAGCCACAAACATTCAAACAGCTTCTAGTCGTGCCACTGGAGTAAATGACACCTCAAAATCAATTCCTTCTTGTTGACTGTAACCCTTTGCAACAAGACGTGATTTATTCAGAATAACTGTGTTTTTAGCATCCGTCTTGTTTATCCAAAGCCATTTTACCTTGATGACATATTTGCCATTAGGTAGCGAAACAAGTTCCCACACATCTAAGCGTTCGAATCGATTGATTTCACTCTGGCATTGTTCGATCCTGCTTATGTTCAAGCATCAGCTTACTTGATATTTTTAGGTTTTGTAGTACTCACTGTGAGTGTGTACATACACAACTCTACATCAGTTTGAAGTCTACTTCTTGTTGTCACTGGCTTGGAAGGGTCACCAATCACTTGTTCAATTGGATGAATCTCAGTCTATTTATCAGTGTAGCGGTGTTGTTGGTGGAACTCGTGCATGTTTAACGGGTCTTAAAAATTTGATGACTCAGATTCTTCAAACTCAGGAGTTCTAAAAGAATTCATGATAGTATTCATGTCAAGTTCTGCAACGTCTTCTTGAATTTATTCATCAAAATGAGTATTCAAGACTGGATTTGAGGATTCTTGTGCAATTGGTTCTTCTGATGAGGTTACTACTTGAGGAGCGTCACTATCTTCAACAATGATTGAAGAAGATGATGGAGTGTCTTCAGTATCAAAAGTATTTGCATCAGAATTATCTGACACTTCTAAAGTTCTTGGCGCATAGTATTCTTCATACAGAGGACCAAACAAGTTATCCAAGTATTGTTGAGGACAATAGTTCCTTCATTTCTTGTGATGAGCCTTGAAAATTCGAGCAGTTAACACCGGTTCATGAATTTTTGCATTCAAAAGCCATAGCTGTGAGTTCATCAAATTTTAAATGGATGGTTTCCAGTATTTTCTTTGTTCGCGGTTATAAATGTGAAACCCCCTTAATGACTCGGAGTAACCAACAAGATACCCAATGTCTGCTTTAGGCTTCATCTTCCTAAGATCATCACGATCATTTGTTGGGTAACATAAGGAACCAAACGCATAAAAGTATTGAACATTGGGTTTTCTACCCTTAATCAGATCATATGGCATTTAATTATAACGAGGGTGTACAAGAGAGCGATTTTGAGTAAAACAAGGTGTGGAAATTGCTTTGGTCCATAGGAATTCTGGTAGCTTTGAAAAGATAAGCATTGTTCGTCAGCCTGACATGTGTTTTATTTCTACGTTCAAAACAACATCCTGCTAGGGCGTTTTGAGCAATTGGACTGTGTGATTGCGGAATGCACAACTTTCATAATACGAATTTAGTATTGAGTTTTGAACTCAGTTCTATTATCAGACTAACTTTCAGACATGGGGCCTTAATATTCTAAATTGATTATGGGTAATGAAACTTTCATAAATATTTCTAGAGTCTCATCTTTTTTTCGAAGAAAAAACACCCAAGTATATCGGGAGTAGTCATCGATAATTACCAGAAATATATCGTTTCCCATTAACAGTTTTAACCCTCATTGGCCCACATAAATCCATATGAAGTAATTCAAGTTTATAATTTGTACTTGGAACCAACTGATGCGTATTTTATTTTAAAATATATTTTTACCAAGTTTTAAATTTATAAAACTCGATCTACCTGACAACGTACTAACGGGAAGAGAACCCGATCATGGGTAGTATAGAATGGTAAATCCAAGGTCGTCCCAAGAGCTAAGTTGTAAATAGTTTTAATTTGAAATGTCACGTTTTAAAAATGGTTTTTGATTTGAATTGAAATAAATAACAATAAAATAAATAACTGGAAATTAAAAGAGTTGGAGATATCAAGAGAGAAAATATGCTAACCTAGTTAATTCATTACTACTGTTATGAAAACGTTTTCCTGTGCAATGTTAAACTATGGTTTCATTGGTCGTTTCTAAGATCGATAGAGTTGAATATGCATATTTAGTCTATCATATACTTCCTGCGATTCCGAATCAGTCCCAAATCGTCTGGGAGGTAGGTTATCTAGGTTGTAGTGATTAATCCTAACTATTCCCAAAACTTATCTAATAACCTATGCAGATTATTAACCCTCTCTGAAAGAGTTCCTGTGCTTCTTAAGTAAATTGAGTGATAAGTGCGGTGACCGGTTAGTTCCTACACTAGGTAAGGAGTTAGTGATCTTCCCTAGTACCCGATGGATCCCATATTGACTAGATAATCTAATAATGGGGCAAGCCAAGTCCAAACCACCCGTACTACCAAAACCCAGGGTTATACGATAGTCAAGGAATATCTAATGAAATCATAATCTAACAGGAAACAATCATAACAGAAGTAACTACATAACTAGGCCAGCACTTTAAGTACTTAGCCGCTCATGGTAACGGAAACACAGCAAGAAATAGAAGTAATCATAGATTGAAATCTCATAATTCTTAACATATTCATTTTTGAATGATTAAATAACAAAAAGTAAGTAAAGTGTGATTCTCCCTTGACTCCAGGTGGAAATCTTTGAAGGTTGTGAAGCCTTTGTCGCCTCTCAAGTGGTTGTGAAGAAGTGATGTAGAATAGCTTTGAATGAGGCCTCTATTTACAGGTATCGAACCTGTTATGGCGTAACTGATAAGTGTGTTACGCCGTAACCCTCTTACACGGCATTCCATATTTAAGCAGTTGTTACGGCGTAACCAGATATGGTGTTACGCCGAACTTAAATATGTCCATAAGACGTTGATCTTCCTTCTATATTTGTAGATTTTCATGGTTACGGCGTAACCCATAAGGGGTGTTACGCCGTAACCCTATCTTGGGTAAGATTTCCTTCTAAATATTTGTTTATGGCGTAACTAGATATGGTGTTACGCCGTAAAGTTGTCCTTGATCTTCGTACTTTAAGATTGTTGAACATCACTAAGTTTTTCTTGATAGCAGTCTTAACTTCCACTTAGCAGTAGGAATTTCCAAACAGCATCACGAGGCTTTTAATCCCAACACATTTCACCTGAAAACTACAAAATAACATAAAATATCTCATTTTCGAGTGTTAGTGAAATATTTGCAGGTATTTTAAGGGGTATTTTACCACCAAAAAGTATTAAATGTTTGATGTTATCAAATATCCCCCTACTTGACTTCTGCTTGCCCTCAAGTAGAACCTGTTAGAACATTTCATAAAAAGATTTCTCGAGAATAACTTCAAGAAATGAATTTATAAAACTTTTATGCTAGAAAAACATCAAAGCCGAACACCCCACGAAAATGGGATAAAAAGTCACTCAGCTCTCCACTAGTCTAAGTGTTTCATTTTTAGGGTGATCGCTTAATTACACAGACATAACATGTATTCTATCATAAGCTTGGAAAGTACATAAATCTACACCAGATAATCCTTGAAGGAAACAAGGGTATTATGATTTTAAAGGGTGATAAGGTTAAGGATAGACATGGGATAGACATTTAATGGTTGTTAATATAAAAACACAAAACAAATAGTCTAAAGTAATTTAAGGTTGTCATAACCAGTCATTGTCCATCTATGGGTCCAAGAGTTTAAGTTCAAAAATATGATCTTTAGTTAATAGGCTACTAGCTCCATTCTTCATATGTATTTAGATGACTTGGTGTAATAATGGGCTACTAGCTCCATTTTACAAAGATATTTTGGTGCAATTATAGGCTACTAGCTCTATTTTTAATTTTTATTTTGCACTATTTTTTCATTTTTAGCACATGGGTGGCCATTTGTTGCACCCTCTTTTCTCCAATGTCAATATTGTTTAGCACATGGGTGCCTTTTTGTTTCACCTTTTTTCATCATTTTCTTCATGATAAATATGCAAATGTTATAGGAGTTTTATATCTTAATTATTGCCCCTGCAACACCGATATTATACGCACATCCCCACGTGTGATAAACCAATGTCGAAAGTGGTGATACATGGGGGTCTTTATAGATCATAACTGATTGGTCTTCCACGAATGCATATAATTTTTGTTCCCATTCCCTCGAACCATGGACTTAAGTAGCCAGAGATTTCAACACAAAGAAAATAAAGACTAATAGGGTAGGCTAAGTGAAAGGTGTAACCGATAACATATATAGAGTAGGGTGAAAACATAGATTGGTTTAACAGGGTGATCTAGGGGTATCTTGCACTAATAATGAGTGCAACAAAAGGGTTTATCACGGGAGGTCGACAAGTCAGTGTAACAAGTCGATAAACGCATACATACATGTTATTTGGGTGATTTCCTAAGTGTTGCCTTCTCGAACTACCTATTCCTGCTAATCCTTTAGGCCAAGTTCTAAAGTCTACAATACTACCGGCACACTCAATATTTTGGTGGATTTTTGAATAATATGATGGAAACGGAATATTAGGCTTAAATCTCACCAAGTAATAATAAAGGATAGTGTGCATTCGGCAAAGATTAATTCTAGTTATTTAAGAAATCTTTGTCAAAAATTTAAATTTGGCATAATTTTTAAATTTTTAAGAAAAACTAGAAAATCGAAGGCAAAGCATATGTCAAGTATTAATTCTACTCCCATCCCCCCACTTGATTTTTACAATATCCCTATTGTACATTAAGGAAATGAAAATAATAAGAAAAGAGTAGAATTAGGACAAGAAACTCCTTGAGCATTGCTTTGAGGTTTTTTTAAGTTGTTACGGTAAAATGGATTACGTCGTAACTATAGTGGTTACAGCGTAAACTTAAGATGTTACGCTGTAACCGCTGCATATTCAGCAAGTTACCACATGATTAAGAGTCGAGTCGGTCTTGATAATTGCCTCCTAGCTTCTGGATTCTGCAAAAACAAAGTAAAAACATGCAAACCGACTAATACAAAAAGGAAATTTCATTAAATAAAGGACGGGTTGTCTCCCTACAAGCACTTTTATTTATTAATGAGTCTTTAAGTTAGACTCATGATCATTCTACGTCTTGTTGTTTACTATTTCATTTCGGATCATTTCTTTAAACTTGGATCCGTTCTTTATTCCAAGAGGTAAAGTGTTATCCAAGTCTTTGGTAACGCAGATAAAACTTTGTCCACCATTAAATGAGTATTTCTTAACTTCAAATGTTTCAACTTGTACTTCTGGTGGATGATAATCTTTGTCCTCTATTCCTATTTCCTCACATTCTTCATTTTCAAATTCATAATTATGCCATTTGTAATTTTTATTATGCACTTGGTTACAATATTCCCAGAAATGATCTAGAATGTGCCCTTTCTTCGCTACTCCAAGTTCATACTCATCTGCTAATTTATCGATTTCTAATTTGAATTCCCACTTGTAATCATCAAAGCTCCTATGAGTGGGATTTTTTTCAAAGGTAGAGTTATCTTGGAAACAATCAATTAACCATAATTTTAATAGTGCCTTTTTCACAGGTTCACTTATGTCTGTGTGCCCGACTTTAAGCAAAGTCCATTCCCTAAAGGTATAATCTCTAGGTCTCGGGTTGTTTGATTCTTAAGAAGACGCTTCAGATGAAGGACTAATATCACACCATTCAGCATAACTACTGTCCCAAACCAAGGCATTGGTTTGGCTTTTTCCGTATTTAGCTAGGAGGAAATCAGGAAAGGATAGTCCTTTACCTTTTATATTTCTTCTCTCATAATCATAGTTGCAGTACCAAAACCTTAAATTCCCAGTTTTAGATACCCTACAAATTTCTGCCCCACCATCACATAATTTTTTATTGGGGTTACAGGACGGCCACATTTTGGTTTGTTCTTTGATATTTTGTTTTATAGGGTTACAAAAGTGTGCTTTAGGAACATTCTTATCTATTTCAAATTTTCATTTCTTAGGCTCTCGATCACCTAAGTCAGGGGACCTATTGTCCCAGTTTCTTGATTCTTCACAATTGATTTGATTATTACTCTGTGCAGGGGATTGGGGTCTAACCATAAAAATTCTTTCACTAAGATTCGTATGCATATTGTTGTTTCTCATTGAATTAAAACTTATTCTATTTTCATTAACTCCTAGAGATATTTTTCCAGCGAAGACATCTATTTCTGCATGGATGGTAGCCAAAAAGGGTCTTCCTAGAATTGCAATTTCCGAAGGAGTATTGTCAATGATTACGAAATCAAAAAGGAATAAGAATTTACCAATCTTAACTAAAACATTTTTGACTATTCCCAAGGGTGCTTTTTTAAACATATCTGCCATTTCATAGAGCATATTTGTTTTCCTTAAATTGGTAAGTTGCAAGTGTTCAAACATACTCTTAGGCATTACGTTAATACTAGCACCTAAGTCAATCATGGAATAAAAATTAAATTTACCGATCGTGCAGGGGAGTGTGAAGTTTCCTGGATTTAACTCCTTACGTGGCAGTTGGTGTTGTAAAACTTCAGCAGTCTTACTTTCAGGATCCAATATGAAGGATACTTCATGGAGTCTATCGAGCCTAGATGTTTCTTGATCAGCAGTAATTGTTTTAACTTGTTCAAGGGCTTTATTAGAACAAATTTCCTTAGTTAATTATTCAATCTATGCTTCTAAGTTTTTGAGTAAGGTATTTTGGTGCCTAGTATTAATCTCAGCATTCTCTTAAAGCTTTTTAATCCATACTTCCATTTCAGTACTTCTTCGTGTAGACTCCTCTTGATGTTTGGCTAATAATTCTTCTAATCTCTTCCTTTTTTGCCATATGGTGGCCGGTTATCAGTCTTAGTGTAGTATCCCGGTGGTCCTACATGAAATTTTCCTCCATTACTTTCGTTAAAAGGCATTGTTCGTCTGAATTCTCCATATCT
This sequence comes from Tanacetum coccineum, assembly GCA_026074375.1. Lineage (NCBI taxonomy): Eukaryota > Viridiplantae > Streptophyta > Magnoliopsida > Asterales > Asteraceae > Tanacetum > Tanacetum coccineum. The sequence continues at coordinate 13,503 of BQNB010083337.1, forward strand.
GACCTCTTCTACTTGCTTAAATTCCTCATTAAGGGGACAATCTTTGTCGTGGTGAGGTCCTTCACAAATTTTACATCCAACCTGGATTGCATGAACACTTTCCTTAAGTTTCTTCATGTCTCTTCCCAAGTTATCCAACTTATTAACTAAAGCAGCTAGTCTATCACTACTATTACTGCTTCCCATTTTCCTGCTTGTTGTGCCGTCATGCCATTTCTGAGAGTAGTCAGCCATGGTTTGAATTGCTATGAGAGCTTCAGCTGGTCTCATTCCGGAGATAGGTCCATGTGAATCAAGCAATTGACGATTCATAGTGCTCAAACCCTTATAAAAATGTTTACCTTTTGATGACTGTTGATGTCATGAGTAGGGCACTTGTATAGCAGGTCATTATACCGTTCCCAGGCTTGGTATAATGATTTATCTCCTTCTTGTTTGAAGTTGTAAATATCTTCAAGCTGTTTTGTAGTCACGGAAGGTGGGCAGTACCTTTGAATAAAGGCCTTTTTAAGGAGATCCTATGTGTCGATAGTTCCTGGCGCGAGTCTATCCACCCACCTTTTTGCGGCTCTAGTAAGAGTAAAGGGGAAAACTCGGAGCATGACTGCGTCTTTAGAAACTCCAAGGATATTGAATCAACCAACGATGCTCAGGACCCGATCAATGTGATCGTGAGCATCTTCATCTTTGTTTCTGGAGAAAGTACCATCCCTCAATTCAAGCACGAATTGGCTCTTGATTTCAAAATTAACGTTGCCTTCAATTTCATGTTTAACCACGCCCAGTGCCTGGTTATCTCATAACAATGCAAGGTATTGTTCCATGGTAAGAGTGTTGATATCAACTCCAGCCATAGTTCCTGCGAATATAAAGTTTAGAAAAAGCAGAGAAATAAAGAAATATTCAAATTAATTCTAATTATTAGCTCCCCGGCAGCGGCGCCAAAAACTTGATGCATATTTTCTTTTAAAGAATTATTTTGTTCAAGTTTTAAATTTATAAAACTTGATTTACCTGACAACGCACTAACAGGCAAAGAACCCGATCGTGGGTAGTACAGATTTGGTAAATCCGAGGTCGTCCCAAGAGCTAAATAGTTATTAGTCTTAATTTGAAATTGTCACGGTTTGAAAATAGTTTTGTTTGATTTGAATTAAGTAAATAAATAACAATAAAATAAATGCAAGAAATAAAAAGCTTTGAAGATATCAAGAGAGAAAACATGCTAGCCTAGTTACTTCCTTACTATTGCTATGAGAACGTATTCTTGTGCAATGTTAAACGATGGTTTCATTAGCGGTTTCTAAGGTCGATAGACTTGAATATGCATATACAGTCTATCCTATACAACATGCGATTCTGAATCAGTCCCACCATCTAGGAGGTAGGTTATCCAGGTTGTAGTGATTAATCCCAACTATTCCCAAAACATATCTAATAACATATAAAGATTATTAACCCAATTAAAAGAGTTCATGTGCTTTTTAAGTATTGAGTGGTAAGTGCGGTAATCGGTTGATTCCTACACCAGGTAAAGAGTTAGTGATCCACGCTAGTATCCATTGGATCCCACCATGATGAGATAGTCTATTAATGAGGCAAGCTAGGTCTAAACCACCCATACTACCAAAACCCAGGGTTACATGATAGTCAAGGAATATCTAGTGAAACCATAATCTAATAGGAAACAATCATAACAATAGTAAATTCATAACAATAGTAAATTCTTAAACTAGGCTTAGCATTAAAGGCTTAGCATATCATTGGCAGTGATTACATAATAAGAGAGAATAGAGATTAGTAATCATTTTTTGATATATCATAATTCTGTACATGATTGTCACTTTTGAACGAGATTAATACTCTAAGAGTAAGATTGATTGTGTGTCTCCTTTGGATTCTTAATGTGGTGTTATGCGCGAAGGTGGATGACTTGGTCACCGCTAGATATATTTGGAGGGGGGGAAGTGATGTCGGATTAGCTTTGAATTGTCGGCAGATTTATTTAGAGTTGGCTCGAACTTGTTACGGCTAGTAACGCCTATTAGGTTGTTTTGTCGTATCCAAAACTTACTCGGCATTCAATATTGAAGCTGATGTTACTGGGCGTTTACCAGATATGGTGTTTACGGGCGTAACCTTCATATTAAGTGTCCATGTGTAACGTCGTTCTTCATTCCTTATTTGGGGATCTTCATGGTTACGGCGTAACTGGATAAGGGGTTAAACAATAACTTTGACAATATTTCCCTCCAAATATAGGGTTACGGCGTTACTAGATATGTCGTTACGCCGTAAAGTGCCTCCTCAATCTTTGTACTTGCTAAATTTATGTTACGGTGTAACCATTTTTTTTGTTACGCCGTAACATCCTTCAGAATTGACACTTTTAGTCCTTTTTCCCTTGTTTCTTGCCACTTTCCTGCATTTACCTGAAAACTACAAAATAACATAAAATGTCTTGTTTTCGAGGGTTGGTGAAAAATTTGCAGGTATTTTATAGGGTATTTTACTGCAAAAAAGTATTATATATTTGATGTTATCACAAAACCACACTTATATCTAGCCTAATCTCATCTCTATCAATATTTCAACATACTAATTACTTCACTTAAACCCTAATCAAAATATTTATGTGAAAGAATTATAACAACTTCATTATTTCACAAACTCATCTTGTTTCCTTTTGTAAATTTAACACAAACACATGGATTTAAAATTTAAGCATATAAAATCAATAAATAGAATAGAGGTTCAAGAAATAAGCGTACTAATAATGAAGAACAAGTATAAAACACTAGATCTTTACAAACCCACCAAGATCTTAAAAAAACCCAAAATATAAATGAAACCCTAACTTTCTAATCTTGCAAAAACCTTGAAATCCTTTAAACCCACACTTGGAATCTGTCACACCCCCAAATTCACTGCAGTGGAAGACTTGATTTGGGATTGTGACTTCATGGCGTGAAGAGGACTTGATACGAGAGATATACCTCTACATGCCAATATACCAATGCAGACTCCTTATTTTCCATAAGATAGAATACCTGAGAAAACATTGCTAAAGTGTCAACATAAAGTTGGTGAGTTCATAGGTTTTGTTATTTGATAATAGTGATGAACCACAAGATTTATAACCATAGCATGAAATATAGTAATCCTATATATCACAATGAAAAGTATTTACTATTGTCTAAGCTCATGACACCGAAGCGTTAACATGTAGTATCATAGATAAGCCCATGCAGATGTTCAACCCACGACATCTATAACTGACTCAAATGAAACTGTGTTTGCTTGACTAATGCCAGTCCAAGACAAACAGGGATGTCAATCCTGATAGATCTATCCATAACATTCGCGCTTACAAGTAATTAACGGTTCATGATAAATTGGGCAGCATAGCAAGTTGGGTCGAATAGGGACTTAGACCCAATAGTAAATCAGTAAATGTACTTGTGTTCAACTGTTAAAAATAAGCAATGTTCTCACCCCAAAAGATGATTTAAAACAGTAGAGTAGGGGCTATGAAAACTCACCTTGTCGGTTAATCGTCTGAGATTGGAAATGGATTAAGGCACGTCAAATAATGACTCAGTCAAACACCTAAATAATTACAATAAATCTGAGTATTCATTCTAAGACTTAATATATAAAATGATTTATGCAAATGGTCAGAAGTGATTCAGTCAAACACCTAAGTAAGATTATGAGGAAAACTGAGCCGTGCATTCTAAAATACTTAATGTATGAAATGAATTATGCAAATGAGTCATAAAAGGGCATTGTCGTTTATGTGATTACGTTTTATGTTTTCAAAATGTTGGTTAAACCGTTGGCTCTAGGGGCGACTTTTCAACTATAAGTACCTATACTGAAATTTATACCCTTACGCGTCGTCACTTATATTTATGAGTCTATGTGATTTATCTAAACGTAAACATCATTTTGTAGTACTAAGATTAATATATTTTTTCTTTATCCGTGTTTATTTATTACATCGTAGTTGTAAATTAATTGTTAAATTTATCAGTTTATATGTCACGGTTCGCTCGACTCGTTTAAGTTTCTTATCAGAAAAAATATATTTGTAATCCCTTGACTTTCCAAATAATAATATATATGATACATGTAACTTTTACATTTTATATTCTTTTATTCGTATAACTTTTTCATGTTTAAAAACCCGAATAAGACTTTTAAAATGTTTTTTTAGCGTTAAGTTAAGTTTTATAAACCAGTTAAATTTATTAACCGTTTAAAACTTGCTTCGTCGTACCCAATTTTAAGCATTGCAAAATGTTTATTTAAAAATTTTCAGACTAATTTATCAAGTAGTCATTTTGTTCCGTTAAATAATTTGCCACAACCCTTTCGATTTGAACTTATGAACTCGAACAACATGCCTATTCCATGCATCGTTAAGTTTGAAATTTTAGAGATCAAATTTCATGCAAGTTGCAAAATATCACCTGCCTTATTAACATAAAGACCCATCACTACACATGCCTACACCTCTTTATCATCCTTTCTTTTTTCTGTCTTCTCCCTGTCCAAGAGACCCAACAGTGGGTTTATCGACCTACCCTACCGTTGTGGTTTTATCCTTTCACCCACGCACCCCTTTGTTATTTCTAGTCAACGTTTAAGCATGGTTCTACTTCATTAGGATGGACGAAGGTCAAAATTATGGACATGGTAATGGGTTCTCTTGCAACTCCAAGGGCTGCAACAGCGGTGGTGGCCTGCTGTAAGACCTACTGGTTCGACAGTGGGGCTGCCCACCACGTCGTACTTTCCTACAACCGGGTAGTCCCATTGGTCAGGTGTTTACGAGGTTAGATTGTGAACCAACGAGTATGGTGTGCTCGTCCCTGTTAGCTTCCAATAGTGGCCAAAAAAAGAAAACCTCGTTGTGGCTCTTCTTGGGTCAAGTGATCACGCCCCTAATATAATGTCGAGGCTTCTACATAACGGGTTCTAAAACAACTCACACATAACCTTGATGTTTTTCTAGTACTAGTGAGCCAACGTGTTATCTCATGTGCGTAAATTTTCCTTTGGGTCGTTTATTTGTTTTCCATGCATGCTACGTCGTTATTTTATGTGTGCTACGATCATAGTTCTTGCATGCATTCATACTTATTAGCCACGCATGGGTTTTTAGGTCATGTACAAGTCATGTGAAACCAAGGTTCGTTAAGCTATATGGTGATCAACATATTAATGTTAAAAGGTGAGGACGACTTACCGAGGTTTAAAGTTTGCCTACGACGATGAGAAAAATGGTGATGAGGATGGGTCGACCTCCCTTGGCTTCTACATGTTCCAACCCGACGTCTTAAGCTCACGAATGCAATGAAAACCCAAATCGAACCTTACTTATTCACTACTTGCTTGTGAATGATTTGTGCTAAGTGAAAAGTGCATGGCATCCTATTTATACTAGTAATCGTTTCCTCATTCTTGATACTTTTCAAATTGTATGAAAGTTGGCATTATTTTCATTCACTGTTGGTGTATATGATATTATTTGTTATAATTGATTTTTTTTCTAATACTGTTAAAGAATCTACACTATTGTTGAACGAAACAGGACGTAGCAGGTGAAGAAATTTTTGAAAGAATATAAGGTGTGGGGCATTATGTGTAAGACATGAAATGAATAGTATGTGTGTTTTGTTTGAATTTCTTCCCTGATGAAGTAGTCCTACATTTAAGTATTATAGTTTTGAAATAACATGTCAAGGTTGATAATGGTCCCTATTTAGGAGATTTAAATATTGGCTCATTTTGATGGGTTTAATTAATTGAAGTGTGGACGGGTTCACAAAATAATATAGGTGTACGACTTTGTTTCGCCGGGCGCGGAAAATATTATTTTTATCGCTTAGTGTTTTCTAAAATACCCCTTTTTGCTTCGTAAGCAAAATGATGATCTATACGCGCTATTTAAAATTCTCAAAAACGTAAAATATTGCATGTCGCTCGAAGGATAACTTTTTATTGGAAAGTAACAAAAATTTTAGCAATTGTTTGTGACACGTGCTCTTATGTAAAGTGATAAAGAGCTCTAATTTTCTGAGGTGTTACATTCGCCCCATGTTATGCGATTTCGTTCCAAAATTAAGACGTTTGTAAGAGCTTGTGGATTTGCGAACGATTAAGGTATTGTTCTGAACTGGTCCACTACAATCTCTATTGAATGTTCTTCATGGACGAGCCGATACGACAAAATGTTGGGAATATATACTTTGAAGTAATGCCAAGATCTTACATTATTTCCCCTTCCCCCTTTTATCTTATAAATACCACCTCATTCTCTCAAAATTTTCAAACTTATAAGTCTGCTACAAAAAATACTTCAAAATGACCTGTTCGCTTACCTCATACCTGATATCCGAAGTCGAAGCCTTGTGCAAAGATTTAATTAACAAAGACTAAGGTAGTCAGGATGTGATTTTGATTTGGCTTTCAGTTTGACATTCTGCGCCCTCGGGGAATATCATAGAAAACTTAAGAGAAAAGCAACGATTTTTATAAGAGAGTCGTGCTTTGATTTTGCACGTTTTAAAAGAAAAGTTCTCAAAAGGATCGCAAGCTGCATCTTTCTAAGGTAGGAAAGGCGGCACAACTAGAGAAACAAATGGGTGCTAAGTCGGCTTGGTTTTAGGAAAAATACTCCGACGTACCCACGGAGGTATAGGCTGTTCGTCATCACAGACTAATCCGCCCTCTTACCGAGAAAGAGTTACATCAACTCGTATGGATAAAGAAGCTCTAAGGGAAACGTTGGTAGAAGAGGCCATGATCAAAAAGGCATAAGAGGAGAGAATTAGGCAAGAACAAGCCGAAAATGATGCATTCTTTTTAGAATTTGGGGTAGTGAGGTACGACTCAGAATACGAGTCATCGGATTAACGATCTAAGGATTGTTGTAATCGTGTTGTTGTATTGTCTGAAATAAAACATTGTTGACTTAAACTATGTACTTGTATTTCTACTTTTGCAAACCAACAGTTATTATGTTAGTAATCTAGCATGTTCTAAGGAATGCATTTGATCTCTGTAGTATCATAATATTTTGTGAAAATAATAAAAATACTTGCTTTGTGATTGTTGTCTTGCCACAATACATCTTGAATGGAACTATTGAGTAATTACGACCACTGTCTCCACACAATATTTTAAAGTGTTTGCGTGATAATTCTGAATTGACTAATTAAGTGGACATGATTACTGTCCCTCTACAGTATCATAAGGTGGTCTTGGGATAGTGTTATTAATTTGTAAACTTTATCCCCAGGTAATTATTTTATGAGACTGAATAGTAATTCGAAAATTTTTCGGTGATAAATTTTTCGTTAAGGGTTTGAAATAATATTTAAATTTTTATGGGGTGTCGCAGTCCTTTTAAGTCAAAACTTTTGCCCTTAATTCAATGTCCATATCTGTGTATGGGTTTATAGAAAAGGACGAAAGTGTCAAGTGGGCCCAACGGCCATAGAAATGTGGCGAACCGTTACCCTAACCTTATATATGTACTTTGTCGATTCCTCAAATTTTTCAAAACGTAAAATAAGCTTCCTTATATAAAATTTTCATTCGTCCTGAGATTGAAATGTCGTATCTCGTTCCCTTGATTGCGGTTTTGTTCGTTGTGTTGGTCGGTTGCTATTTGGCGAGTGTTCCACAGGAAGAAGATTACCAGTACGTCATTGTAATACTAGGGCTTATTGTGCCACTCATCATTGTGGCGATTGGCGTGGAAGCTTTTTGGAAAAAGTAGCTTTCACAAGTAGGCGTGCGGGTTGTATTGCCATTTTATTCTTGAGTATTTTAATTAGTCTTATGCTAAATCCTCTAGAGAAAGATCATCAAACTATCATCTTAACATTGTTTTCGTTTATGTAGGATTTAATCCTCATAATGTATTATGATGAATCGTAGTCTTTTATAGTTTCCTTGAGTATTGTCTTTAATGTGATGAAAAAATGTGTATGCGTTCAAACTTTTGTATTACATCGAATATTATTGAGCATATCTCTGTCGACCTAACTTATACATAGTTGATCAGGCTATGTATTAACCTTAGGTTTACATTGACATCCCCTTTTTCCTTTAAGTTTATTTTGTTTTGTGATTGAAAGCATCGACGGTACCGAGAATGTGGATGAAATAATGTCGAGATCTCCCAAGCATTATGATGAAAGATGTTTTACGTTATATGGTTGATTTGTGGTTCATTAATCCCCCTTGCTACATACTCTACCACACATGTAGTCCCTGAAAGTCTTTGTTGCATCTTAATGTTTATCTTACTACGTTCATATCGCTTCATATGTTGGCGTGTATTATCTATGTGTTCGTGAAATCATTATCTCAGCATATAAGTTACTTCGAATAATTACTTTTGTTGAGAGTTTAGGGTTTGGTTGCAATCTCTCTTGCTAGATATGACTATGTCCATCATAAATATTTTAAATCGAAAACCCACACAATTCTCATACCCACTACGCCGCCCCTCTTCTTATCTCTCTCAAATTTCACTTTACTTACTTCTTATCTCGAATTATCGCCCACTCCACCATATCAAGTTTTTCACCTTCTTCCTCGAAACTGTCGGTTACCAATCCCCATGGGATTTCCAATCGAGATTTTCACTCCCGTCATGATCATCATTATCACGTCGCTCATTTTGCTAGTCTACCCGATGTGTTTCTTCTCACGCGGTGATGTATCTGTTGTCTTATCATTTTACATCTTTGTTGTATTTCCTATATTTTGCATTTTGTTGTATTATGAACAGAAATATTATGGATCTGACTGAATAGGCTTTCGCGTTGCGTATTTTATTGTTTCACCCTTCCCGTTATAATCATTTATTGCTATGTACCCCACCTCGCATCTTGGTATGATTCGAGGTTATTACCTGGTAAGCCTTTAAACGCATTATGTATTTCTATTTTCATTGAAAAAGGCGCTCATTGATTGTGAATGAAAAGAATTTCGGACTGACAAAATGTCGAATAGTGCAAGAAAGAATTGAATCTGGTGGGGGTTACTTCTTCTCGTCTGAAGCACGATGTGTGGCACTTTTGAAATGATTCTTCAAGTTGCATAGTGTTCATCGGAGATAGCTTCCTTATTTCCGTTTTCCGGGCACATGATTGTATTCTTCGTTTGTTGAACAATGAGCATACTTGTTTTGTATTGAGCAGTAATTTTGATATTGTTATTTCATTGGCGCATTACGATGCTTGTCATTTGATTCCAAAAATTATCAAATATATGGTTTCCCCTATACTGGGTAAACGTACTCAGAAACTTTTTAGGGCAGAATTGTTATTTCATTTATTATTTCATGAACGCAAAGTACAAGTCTTTATTAATTTCTCTGCCTAGATGTTTCCTTGCAAGCTAGAAACTGTGATTAGCGAGTCACTGTCTAGGCTTATAAGGCCTAGCGGCTAAATTTTTGAATTTGTTCCTGATCCTCAAACACGTCTGCCCTCGGGTATCAGCTACCCTTATCTGTAATATTGAGATTTCATCTTGTCAGCTGTGAGAGAATCCTGCCATTTGGAGATCAGGAGCTCTGATGTCCTCTATGTCCTGCATGAAGATTGTCAATCTCTACTACAGGTCCTCTAGTCTGGCCCGTCCACATCTTCTGGGCTGAGTTCTGATTCTCGGATGCTGGTTTACTAACAAAGAAGGTAATGGCATCTGGGAAGAATGGCGATGATGGTGATCTACTTCTTTTTCGAGATGGCCCGGCGCTTGTGATATTATGCAGGAACATGGAGTTATTTATTTCTTGGAAGTGTTCACAGCCCTGTACAGGGGTCCAAAGTTAGTTTCCAGTTCAGGTAATTGGATTTCTAAGATGTTTGGCGAACTCAAGCTTCTTAATGAATGTCCAGTGCGGCTTCCTGTTTTTGGGGAGTTGTCAGGTACGATGCTCGAAAGATGATTGAGACATTTCTCGAATACTCCCTGACATACGACAAAATGCGGTTTGCTCCTTCTTATATTCCATGTTGCTAAATAATTAACTTATGGTGCCAATCTATTTTTGAGATAAGGTGTGTTTCATGTCTTGAATGGTTATTGCCGATACTATGTCTCGAGATATGTCTAGGATGTTGGGTTTAAGCATTCGTATTTTCTTGTTTTGTTTGGGAAATTTACTCCGAAATTATTGTGGTATCCCTTATCTTAAGACCCAAGCTGGTGATCCAGGAGTAAGTGTGGTAAGGCTCCGGACAATATGCATATCCGTAGTGTTCATATTATTCCATAACTCAGTGGGCTGGTGTAGAACCTATGTCTTAATTTCTTTCGCGTATTGCGACTGTTTCTCTTACTCTTACCAGGCGTGTTTTTCAAATTTCGTCTCATATGAGTTTTGGGGGTTGTGGGGTTTTTCACGTTTTCGTAACATCGTCAATTATTGGTGTACACAAGCGGCACATCTTTTCTGGATGTTTTCGTATACCTTGAAATACAATTAAGGGTATATCCGACATAGTGAAATACGTATAGGTATTTTACAACGGTTGCTAGTGAAGTGACGAGTGGGTGATTAGCAAGGTATCCCGAAGTGTTTATGTAAGTAACCCTCACAAAGTGGGATAGTAAGGATGTATTCATTGACCAAATTCAAAATATTGTGTAAGTGACTCTTAGTAGCGTGATGTTTGTTATAGGATTAATTATTTGGTGAGAGTCATGGTAGCTTCCTTGCACTAGGATGATACAAATGTGTAATCCATAGGATATGTTATTCCAAGATGGTGAATGATAATGTGTGGCTTAGTGAAACATGTCTTTCATGACGGACAAGTGGTAATTTAGTTATTTAATGATATCGTGCCAAGCAGTTGTTAACTTAGGAAGTAAATAGTAATAGATAGTGCGTACGCTATTCTGATATGTACTTAAGAGCCAGTTATAGTCTAGAGTTACTAATGCAACCTAGTTCTCTATAACCAAGAGCTCTGATACCAATCTGTCACACCCCCAAATTCACTGCAGCGGAAGACTGGATTTGGGATTGTGACTTCATGGCGTGAAGAGGACTTGATACGAGAGATAGACCTTTATATGCCAATATACCAACGGCGTTGGCCGGCGTTGTCCGGCGTTACTACACCCCACCAACGCGTTGCCCAACGACGTTGGGCTCGGCGTTGGCCGGCCAACGCGCGTTGGGGTGTTTTTTAAAAAAAAAATTTATTTTACCCCCTAACGGCTATAATTTAAATTTTACTCTTTCCCCCCCAATTTTGAAATGTTTCATTTTAGCCCCTAACGGCTAGTATTTATAAAATAAAAAAAATAAATTTTTTTCATTTTACCCCCCTAAAACGGCTGATTTAAAAAAAATCATTTTACCCCCCTCACTCAACTCACTATATATACAACACATTACTAAATACAAATTCACATACAAATTCACCACTCTTCAAATACAAACATACATCTTTTTAGCAATCAATAAATGTCTGATTTCCAACAACAGTTTACATGAAATCCCCCACCGGGTCATGACGCCGGAACAGTTTCAACAAATACCAACAAGAACACCAACAAGCTTTTCCGATGGCAAACGAATCACAAATCAGAAACCGTGATTTAGGATTAATCTACAACAAAACCCACATCATTCACTCAGAATCTTCTCCAAACACTCACTCAACCTCAACAAGTCTATTTCGCAAAAAAAGCGGTCGAAAGAAAAAATGGCTCGAAAGGGAAAAAATGTTGAAGACAGAGCCCCAAGAGCCGGTAGCAGCGGGCCGTTTGGCTATCCGTCGAAGAAGAAATTGCTTTGCAACATGTTTTCGTGGCCGTTCGAAGAATAATAATTCGGAAGGACACAAAAAGCATGAGACGTATTTTGGTTTTTTAAAATTCGGGTTTTGAACGAGTTTCAATCGAAAAAATTCAAAACCGGACGAAGGAATTGTTTTGACTAGTAATGGTAATACGTTGAAATGCAAATTGCCAAAAGTTCAACGCCCGTACAAACGGGCCAAACTTTGGAGAAAATGGGCGAAACGAAAGATGATTATTTGAAACGGGCTCAAAATTATTTACCCCTGTGACGAGCATAGAGGGGTCGCGTTTTCACAAGAAGATGCTTGGGTCGTTTTGAGATTCCACCCGAAATGGGACGCACCGGAACAAGTTGACTTAACCGGAGACGTCCCCGGGGCTAGCCAGGAGGATCTATTCGGTCACGATGCACGTCCGCCCGGCAAACAAAATCAACGCCCGCCAAAAAAAGCAAATCCAACGACAACGGCGAGCACCGGTGGAAGTAGCGCGTCGGCCCAATTCGGGGAGCTAATGGAGCAGGAGCTTCGTCTGAAACGGGAAGCCGCCGAAAGGGCTTTCGAAGCTCAAGCCGAAAAAGACCGCACACTAATGCGGTTGGAGGAGTTGAGGTTTCTAGCTACTAGCACCAAGGATTTGGACGAAGACGACGCCTATTGGATCAAGAAGCAAAAAAAATTGATCAAAAACAAAATGAAAAATGATTTGGGTGACGAGGACGACGAAGACGAAGACGAGTAGTTTTTTTTTATTTCGTAATGTATTTTTTTTTAATTTCGTAATGTTTTTTTTAATTTCGTAATGTTTTTTTTAATTTCGTAATGTTTTTTTTATTTCGTAATGTATTTTTTTTAATTCGTAATGTTTTTTTTTAATTCGTAATGTGTTTTATTTTATGTAATTTGTATGTTTAATTATGAATGAAATGGTTAGTTTGTTAAAAGAATGAAATAATTGTTTAGGGGGTTTTATGAAAATAAAGAGGTGAGTGGTGTTATTTGGTGTTATGATTAGGGGAGTGGTGTTGGTGTTGGTGTTATGCAAGATGTGGCGCTGACGTGGCAGCAAAACATGGTGTTTGCCCTAAGTTACTACGCAATGCTCATAGAGTGATGAAAAGAGGAAATAAGAGAAAAATGGATTGAATGAATATTACGTTATGTGTGTTAGTTTCTTGGACATTAAGAAGGAAAAAATATCTAATGTTAAATGACAAATGTACCCTCACGTGAGAGGCACGCGAGGTGAGATATATCTGTGATATTTGGATTATCAGTAACTCAAGGTGAGTTCATAGCCCCACATTTTTACGATTTCAATAATTTATAACTTTGGGGTGGAAACATGCTTTGTTTTATAAATTGGACGCAAGTGTATATTTTATATTGATTATGTGTTTGCCTAAGTAGCGATAACCCAAGTTGAGCCCATTATCATGAATTGTCAATTGCATATATGTAGTTGTGAATTACATTATGTGAGCACGAATGTTATGAATAGATCTATTTGGGATTGACCTCCCTGTTCGGGTGATTAGCTATCACCGGGAACGAACGTTATAGCATGTCGGATTTGTGATGTCTAGGGTTGAACATCTGATCGGGCAAAATAGCAATATTTATTATTGCAAATATAATTGTCGAGCTTCAGTGTCATGAGCTTAGGAAAACGTAATTGAATTTTGTGATGTCTGCATCTGTTGCATTATCACGGGGAAAGTCTTGCGGTCCTGCATATTATAATTTACTTACCTATGAATTCACCAACATTTTTGTTGACGTTTTAAAGCAATGTTTTCAGGTGGCCAATAGGCAGGAGGTGCCAGGGATACATTGGTGGTTTTGATTTGGATAACATGCATTAAAGATTTTGTCGCATTACATTTTGTATAATTGTTATGGGCTAGAAATCTTTGTATTTCGAACAAGTGGACAAGTGAAGCTTCGGCTTATGTAACAAATACTTTGTTAATTTAAATGTATCAGTTTTAAATGACTTTTTGGTCATATCTTCCAGATTAAAGCATGAGTCTTCCATTCAGATAGAAGACTTCTCAAGAGCTTTAGGTTCATATCTTTCTGATTAATCACTTCTTCCTGGATCTCCAACTGACTTATAAGTTTTTGTAACCTATCAAAGGTTTGATCTATTATTTCTGAACTTAATGCAGCAAAGTTCTCATATTGTTGTTTGAGAAGTGTCCTCTAAACCTTCTTGGACTCCTTGTTCCCTCCATACCTTTTCTCTATAGCCTCTATTAGCAACTTTGCATCTTGATATGAGTGGAACTTTAGTTGGTCTGTATTAGGAAGTGCCATCAACAGGGTTGCTCTAGCTTTTATTTCATTTCTTCTATCCTGTTTTTCTTCAGTAGTGGTGGGTTCATACTCCTATTTAACTGTTCCAATAGTTCTCCTCAGCACTTTGTTCCCATTCTTGATTACTTCCCATAGGGAGTAATCAGTCATAATAAAATATTATTCTATCCTCATTAGCCAGAGATCATAGTCTTCTGGGTTGAGAATAGGTAGTCTTGCAGTCAGATTGTTAGTGGTAGTTCTTACCTCCATCTTATCACTGAAAAAATAGATCTTAGATGAATTGGTTGATTCTTCTTATTCAAAGCTTCACAACAAGCTCTGATGCCACTTGTTGATCCCAATGAATAGATCTTTAACTCCTTAGCTTGTAAGGTTTGAGGGAGGTTATATTGGATACCTTTTTTTTCTTGGATACTAGGGGACAAATCTCAGCCATCCATCTAAAAACAATCAAGGGATGAGATTAACACCTTTTTATTAAATAAAAAAAGAAAAATCAGTAAAAAAAAGCGGAGGGGCATCTCAGTTATTTTACCTTACACACCTACCATCCCCCAATCACACACACCCCGTCCTTTTCCAGATCTACTTTCTCTCTCTAACTAAACACACACAAAACATATAGTTAATCAAAAAATACACACCCACACATCAAAAAATTTAGGTATAAAACACTTCATCTACATATTTTAATGTTATTTATGCATAAATAGTGAAGCTACTGTTCATAGAGTTTGTGATGAACATATTGTAACACTCCCATTTTTACATATAGCAGCGGAAGCTAATCTGAGGTATTACTTCAAGGGTACAACAGTCATAATCATAGAAAACGAATAAAAAAGAGTC
>BQNB010083338.1:0-10976 GCA_026074375.1 Tanacetum coccineum
GACTGTATCGATTTTCCAACACAGCCTCATTGGGGAATTAACGACCCGGGAATAGTTTATACTGCTCCTGGCATCATTGATTTTTATTTTTGTTTTTAGATTATATATATTTTATTATTTATTATATTAAATATATAGTTGAGAACACAAAAAAAAATTAATTAATCACTAACATATACTAACAGCTCCTAAATCTTTTTCATGTACATGCAAGCATAAGCTAACGCATTATCTAAAGGATTTTAGGTTCTAGCTTGTTCAACTATATCACGAAGAGTGTCAACATTTTCTTTAGTGATCCTAATGTAGTCTACATATGCTTCCCTATTGTTCTTAAGCTTTGGGGAGAGTGGTTCCAAGTCTACCTTATGCACTACGAAGGCAATCTCTTTTGGCTTATTCACAGATTCACGACAAGCAACAACACTTTTTCCTTAATTTTTCTTTCAATGTCGTTATTGCGAAAACCTTTTCTTAAAGTTGAGTATTTAAATCCGAATTTTCAACAGATTTTGCATTGATTTGAGCAATTAGAGAGTCACTATGTTCTTTTGATTGAACACGTGTCTTTTTAATTGAATCAAATTGATCTTTGAAAATTGACTTCAAATGCTCGCGTTCGTTTCTTAAATTTTCATTTTCAGAAATCAATTTTGCCACACTATGCTCCAGCTCAATATTGATTGATTCAATTTCATTAATGTCCTTCTTGACATTTTCTTCATTAACATTTCCACTTAAAGATTTAATTTTTTCTTTCAACTTCCTTATGACCGTGTCTTTCTCTTGTGACTAAGCTTTCAATACATTTAATTCAAAATATTGATCAAAATTTGGAGCACTTTGATTTGAAACAGAATTGTCCCTTTGAAAAATTTCCTAATTAATTTGAGTATCAACTTCTAAAGAAATGCAATGTTTTTCATGTGTTGTATAACTTTTAAAAAGTTTATCGTAAGTCTCTTTTTCAATGAAAATTTTCTTGTTGAGAAGCTTAGTCTCAAGTTTGAGACACTTTTTACATTCATGCGCATTCACAGAAGCATTATCCACAGAAGAATTCACAACAATATTCACAATATCTTTGATCATGACTTGTTCTAAGAGTCAATCGTTTTCATTTAAAACTTGATTCATCTTAACCTCAAAAGTTTTTGACTCTAAACGATGTTGTTCTACAGCCTGTTCCATTTGATTAAAAACATTTTGGACTTCAGTAAGTTCATCAATTAAATATTGATCGAATTTATTGAATATGTCCTTGAGTGCTTTTACAAATGGAATAATTTCATCTCTAAAGCAAGTTTTTGTATGTTCAAACCCCCACGTGCCCTCAGTGATAGCTGTGGTCGTGGTTCTTTCTTTAATAACCATGTCAAAGCCAGCAAGATGGTGTTTAAGTTTCTTTAAACTCATATTTACCATGCTTACTTTAGGAAGCTCTTTTGGAACCTAGACTTTGGTGGGTGTACAAAAAGGACTAGGTTCTGAAGAATTCATAGAATTCTAAGACCAAAAGGCTTGTTTAGCAGATAATTCAGTTTGTGGAACAAATCGTTTTTCAAAATCTTGAGAAAGTTTGTTAAGAGCAACATAATCAACTAGTGTAGTATTAACTTTCTTTGCTATAACTTCTGGATCCTGTTGTTTTAAAAGCATTTTTGAACGACTCTCTTCAGCAAGTATTAGGGTCTCTTCTGAATTATGAATCACAATAGCACTAGTGTTCTTAATGACATTACCATCATAAAGCTTTGGTTCAAACTACTAAGCTTTCTTCAAAAAGGATTTTGAAAACCTAGAGCTTGTTTAGTGGAATGATCACAGAAAAACTTTGGTTTTGTCAACATATGAACAGTTTGCGCTGATTGATCTCTTTTGTAAACAATATTACTATCAAGCAGTTTGATATTCTTTTCTAAAGCAATTTCTCTATCAATGTTTCTAGATTCTTCTTTCTTAAAATCATTTTTGAGAATAGTAACTGTTTTCATTAAAGATTCTTTTTATTTTAATTGTTCAAAAAGAGTTTGTTTGAGACGATCAATCTCGACATTCTATTCATATGAATCTAAAACATTATCTTGGCTTTTTACCTCAACATTTTGTTCTTCTTTCAACACTTTAACTTGTTCTTTATATCTTTCAAGCTCAGCAGTTAAAGTATCATTGACACTTTTATTGTCTAGGTTAATCTTGGTGCAATTAATTACTTGGGTTTTTAGTTGATCTATCACAGAATATATCAGTGAATCTTGTTGTGTAGATGAGTTAGAATTCTGAATAGATGCCTGTTGTGTTTCTTTCACATACTGAGAATAAGGAATGATATTGCTATCACTGGTTATCTCAGTTTCTGAATGATTCACAACACTAGAATGTTCAAAAGACGGCATCGCCTGCACACTTTGATTTATCATATTGTTATGAGTATTATCAGAGTGTGGTACCTCAGAGAGAACATCTGAACCAGAACTTGAGATATTGGCCATGAAACTTGGTTGTGCATTAGGTACGTCATCACAATCTGAATCATATACCTCAACTCCATCTGCTTGGAAGAGTGCATTAGTTGTCATTGTGAAAGCACCTCGGCCAAAATCAATTCTTTCTCTTGTATCTGCTAAAATTACAAGTTGGTCTTTGCTCAACTGAATCCCTGCTTCCAGAAGTTATGCTAATAACATCTGTTGCTTGAGACATTGTATCTTATTTGATTGAGTATACGACCTTGCTATATGATCATTACCCGTTGAACAATTACCCACATAACTTAGAGTCTGTCATTCTGGCATAGCAACTTTGTGTATTGGATTTGACGAAGTCTCTAGTTGATTGTTAGATGATGGGTAACTTAAAGCAAGTATGGTACTCATGAATGTCAAAGCTTTGTTTAAGCATTCAAGTGGATCATCAGTTGGAAGAAAGTATGGTACAACAAGGTTTGAATCAACTTTATAGGATCTGCTGATGATTGTCGAGAAACATCTGGTGCTTGAGATGCTTGTTGATGAATCACTTGAGATGATTGTGGATGAATCACTTGATATGATTAAGGATGAACCACTTGATATGATTGTGGATGAATCATTGATGGTTGAGGATAAATCACTTGAGAAGCTTGTGGATGAAACATTGAAACTTGAAGAGGAACAGTTTGAATCTATGATTGCGGATTGAAAACTCTCTCATTCATGTTAAACATTTTGAAGTAATTGATGTGTGAAATTAAATTTATGGATCTTTTATAGATTAAGTGATTGTTGTTGTGGTTTGAAATCAATTAACGTTCATGGGAATTTACAAATCTATGATTTAAACCGAGAAAAGAATTAAGTCTTTCGCGGGATTTTACAAAATCAAGAAGAAACCGTAAAACAATAATTAATTGTTGAGAAATCATTGTTGTTATTGAAGTACTTGAGCTTTTGTTTACAATTAATGAGCTTAAAATGACTAACAGTTCCAAACTGGTTCTCCTTTAAGGACTTGGGGCTGAATTATAACTAATGAGGACTAACGATGTAATCCTAATTCAAGAAAGTGGGTTAATAAATAGAGAAAGGATTGCATTGAATTTGTCTTGAAAATCAGGGACCATAAGTGTCAATTTCGAATTTTGTGTTATTAATAAACGAAATTCCCTCCAAGAATATGTCTTCTTCGTTTTAAACTTATAAAAATGCAACGAATGCAAATTTGATCTCGCAGGATGGTACGGTTATCTCCGGTGAAAAGCAAATACACCACGTTGATCGAAAAAAGATCACGATCACAGTGGTATAGGTTATAAGTCCCGTAGTTAACCGACACTCGAAACCAAAAAACCCGAATTAACTTAAAACGTGTATAGTTCGATTCTATTGAGTTGCTAATGCGGTTGTCCTTGGAAAGATGCTAGTCCGGTAAATAGAACAAGCTGCGAATCCGGTGAGGCTTGTAAACTACGAGTTCGGTTAAGCTTGTAAATTACAAATTCGGTTAAGCTTGAAAGCTTGTTGCGTATCCGGTTAAACTTGACTTGCTGCGTATCCGGTTATGCTTGACTTGCTGCGTATCCGGTTATGCTTGTAAACTGCGAGTCCGGTGGCCAAAAGAACTGCGAATCTGGTCACCAAAAGAGATGCGAATCCGGTTCTTGATATTGACAAGGTTGTACAATCGTCCTTTCCGTTGTCTTATTGCAGAAACACCAGCACCTTTCTTTTGTCTTCTTGAGAAACCAAAAAAAGAAACACAACGTCCTTGTACCTAAAACTTTGGATCTATGTTTCTTTGTCTCTTGTTTCAAATCATGGATAAGACATAAACAACCCAAAATAAGCTTTAAAATAAGCTGTGAAGCCAAAGTGATAAGCTACTTCGAGGAGAACAAATAAGCCACAAAAACGAGTAATGAATAAACTTTATAACTAAGCACGAAATAAGGTTGTACAAGTTGTTGAGACCACAAATAAGCCACGACAAATAAGCTACGTAAATGAAGACGTTGACACAAAAATAAGCTAGAGAATAAGCTTGACCAAGCAGTTTAAGCAACGAAATGAGTCACAAAGGAGAGCTATATAACAAATGACATGAAAAACTAATAACATGAAAATAAGCCCAAAAAGATTGTAGCCCAAGATGTCAAACTCTCTATTTTATGAAGAATTCTTTAAACGATGTTTTATGAGTACTAAAATGGAAATAGTAGAAACGATATTTATATATAAAAAACAAAATAAGACAAGGTAATAAGCCTAATATAAATCGTAATAAGCTCAAATAAACAACACAATAAAACCACTAAACACTTATTGCCCCAAGATCAAACCATGGTAATGATACCAATTGAAGGAATTTGAATTTCACACACACTTAGTAACTTAGAGAGAGAAAGCTAGAGAGAGAGTGGATGGGAGAACACACTCAAAAACACACATAAGAATGTGAGAAAATGTATTCAACCAACACCCTCTCCATGTGTGGAGAGGGTTTATATACTTACATAGTTGGGCCGAGCCGGGCTTTCTATGGGCTTTCTATAAATCGGCCCGATTAGATTACTTAGACATTACATAATATTGTCTAACTATTACTAAGGCTCGTGAGATCGATAATGATCGTCACTTCACTAAAAACTGAATTCCAAACAACCTCCCCCTTTTGATGATGACAAAATATAAACTCATTTTGTATAAAATTAAAGGTTTTAAATTATTAATGAGTTTCATTCCATTTCTCCCCTTTTTTGTCGAATTCAAAAAGGATGATCGTTGAATTATAGAAGAGAGAAAGAAATTGACGATATCAAGACTCCCCCTTGATGTATGCTCCCCCTCGTTTGGGGCACCAAGGGATCGATCTTACAAAAATTGTTTGCTATAAAACAAAGTTAGAAATACAAGTGCAAGACAAATATCTTTTAAACATAATATTGAATTCAAGTCACCCAAAAGAGAGTTTCATTCAACAATCAATAAACTCATACAATAGCAAACACACGTAATAAATTCATACAACATGAAATAAAAATAAAGCTAAGACGAGTTAAGATACCATGAATCCATAAGTTACACTACAATCTAAACATACTTCATGAGATAGATAAAGATAATACTACATAAATCGTAAATGATTCATGATTCATAGGGGATGACTTTTTGAGCAAAAGGTTGGGGTGACACATTTATGAGATTTTTAAAAACATTTCAAGGTGGAGGTGGAAAGTGTGAGGTGATTGCGGTAGTGAGAAGATACTCAAGATGAGCAAACATGTAACACCCTGATAATTCACATAGCATCGGAAGCTAAATATGGGGTATTACTTCATGAATCAATAGTCATAATCATAGAAAACGACTCATAAAGAGACATTTGGAAAATTTAGTTATCATTCAATAATATATCAGAGTTTTACAAAAGGAGGTCCCAAAATACATTTAAAACATAAAGGTTGAATGATAACAAGTTTGGACGTCTTCAAGTCCATGCCACTACGTGCCTTAAACTGCTTAGTTACCTGAGATAAACATACTAAAAAGGTCAACACAAAGGTTGAGTGAAATTCATAGGTTTGTAATGAAATGGTTGAATACAAGTCATCATGAGTGGTAATAATTGTACAATTACAATTATCATAGAAAATAGTATTATTGCCCTAAGCTCATGACACCAACACGTTAACATGGAAATCACCTCAGTGACATTATTAAGGAACAAATGTCCTCTTGGAAAGGTAACTTGCCAAATTTACCCATTATTCTCAAATATAGCGTGTTTGATTACCTCATGTATAGGTAAACACAAACAGAATTCGTCAATCTCGATAGATCTATCTACAATATTCGCATTCACTCGCAAGTGATTAATGGTTCATGATTAAATGATATTGGCAGTGGAGGTAAACTTTGGCAATAATATATCAGTATAGCATACAGTTGGAAAATACTTGTCTTCATGGTTTATAACATGTATCCCCCTACGGGGTTTGGAAAAACATATAAAGGTGGGACTATGAACTTACATTAACAAGGAAATCTAATTGATGAAAAAAGTAAATCAAATGGAAGTAAACGGCTTCGTCACGCAAACTGGGGTAATATGTCAAGTCTTAGTTTGATTGTTTATAATTCAAACTTTATTTCATAAAGTTTAACGTAAATGATTTTGGTTTATCAGTTCGTGAAAACATCGTATCACTGTTCGGGCTATCATAATCCAGAGGTCATGTAGTAAACGTTTAAGGAGCTAGGACACTTTAAATCGTAAATCCAGCAACTCGTCAAAATGTTTACCCAAATGAAAGCCCCTCACATGAAATTCCCTAGTAACGTGATACATTATAGTTTAAATGATAAGATTTTATCTTTTTAAGTTTTTTCAAAAGCTAGTGGATGATAAATTATGTTAAATATATAACATAATTATTTTTATATGTTTCGATCGACGAATGAAACGATAAATGTGTTGGGTTTTTAATAAAATCGAGTCTTATAATGTTTAAATATATTTTTATTATTTAATATAAAAATATTGCATTTTATACCCTTAAGAATTCAAAAATGGCAATATATACCCTAGGTATATATTAATTTACAATTTAAACACTTTATATATAATTTTAAAAGATTTAACCCTTAAATTTAGAATTTGGCAAGACAGCCCCTTGTAGTTTAATTTTTAGGATATTTATATATTTTGCCCGAAAGTTTATAAGTTTCAAAACATTACAGTATATACCCTTTATGCATAATTTGATTTGCATTCTTAGTCCAAAATCTATATAAGTTGTATTTTTAATCTCGAAATCATTTTGCAGCTTATAGTTTATTACTATAAGCTAAAATACAACTTTATGCATAATTCGATTGTTTATATTTCAAACATTATTTCAAAATAGGGTTTTTAGGGTTTATAAGGGTGCATTTGGTTTAGGAAAACCATGCGTGTAGCCTTAGGGTTTTAGGGCTTATTTCACGTGATCTTAAAAGTGCATAGGAGCTTATTAAGATTAGAATAAGCTTATACTAGCTTATTAGGGTTTCACAAGGGTTTAGGGTTTCAAAGTGGATCGTTTAGGGCTCGATTAGGTTTAGGGGTTTCCAAAAGAGTTTTAATTTATACAAGAGGCTAGAACAAGTTTATATATGATCTATAACGTATCAAAAGCTTATAGAACAAGTAGTAAGACTTACTAGTACACGAAATGGGTCAAAAATGATAGAATGGGTTGAAATGACTTGGAGATGAATCAAGAACCTTTCTTCTCTTGTTCATTGGTTTCAAAATAACTTAAGCTTCCTTTCTTCTCTTCTAGGACTTGGCTAGATCATGGTTTTGAGCATGTGTTAAGTTTAAATGGTGAGTTGAGGTGGTGTGCATGTTTCGGGTTTATATATGGCACGAAGAGGAGTAGTGGCCAAGTTTGTGTGGATTAGTGGCCAAGCTATGAAAGAGTAGTGGCCAAGGGTTAGCTAGGAGTGACTAATGAGAGCTAGGACTAGCTTAGAGAGGTGTAGGATGGTGGTGTGGGTTCGGTTCACCAATGAGGTAATAAGAGGTTTACTTGGAGTGCAAGGGTACAAGGTGGTGACAAGGAGGCTAGCATGGTGGTGATAAGGTGCTAAGCAAGGTGGTGACAAGTTATGGAGGGTGGTTGCTAGGTTAGGATTTAGTCTTAAACTAGTTTAAGCTAGTTTTGGGTTTTCGGGTTAGGGTTAGGTTTTTTGGACGAGTTAGGGTTAGAATTTGGAGGGAAACGATGTTTAAATGTTGTGCTTTGGAAGCTTGTAAGTTATGTTAAAGAAGTGGTATGACATTCCTATAAGAATTGGAGGGAAAATGGCTAGTTTGAATGTTGTGCTATATCGGGTTGTACTTTAGGCTTAAAGGAGTTGTACAATGGTTTTGGAGGGAAACATAGTTTGAATCTTATGCATTGATAACTTGTACATATGCCTTATAAGTTTGTACATTTAGATTGAATGGAAACATTACATGTAATCGGGGTTTTGCTATAAACGTTAATGTATAAAGTCCATTTGATATTAAATATTATGAAAGGTACGTTAAATAGATAACGTATGGTAAAATGGAGTTTAGAACATATTGATTGACATATTATAATGTTTACTTGATATAAACATTGATAGAATTGGCGTTGGTAGTTGCGTGAGCTCGTTTACTTTGGAAATGTAAGTTATGTTACATAACGGATAGAATGAAAACAAAAATATTTTCATGAAAATGGTTCTATTAAACATAATAGATGGATAATTACACTGATGAAAATTGTGGGTTGTTATACATGCTCTGCCAAAGAATCATCTGGATCATCAACCACCACAGTGGAAAAGCTGATTGACATTTCCATTCAGCATGTTGTGGCTGAACTACATGTTGAAATAAAAATGTTTCATATCAAGTAAGCCAAATACTAGGGGAGCAAAAAAATGCTCTTTAAACATTTCGTTGAGGATAAAGGCCATCCCATTACCAAAATACTCAAACAAGAAGACCAACTGATCCATGGAATGCAGAACTGATCTTAGGTATGTAGGTATGTATGATGATGTGTATTTAGGCTAACATGATTGCAATAGCAAGATATATTTGCTCACTGAACGATGGCTGTAAACTTTATTTCCATATGGCTCCTTTTATATGGATTTTCTGGTAGCATGCAAAGAAGTATATATGTATGTGGTACAAAACACTATTTGTCTACATTTGTGTCATATAAGAATGGCTACGTATAATTTCTTTTACAATTCACATTAGATCAATGTTAAAATAAGGTTCCTCACATATGCCAAGTTTTCTGAATAAACATTTGATGCTTGGTTTATTTTAAAATTTTGCTACTCATATGTTGTGTTTACATTTGGCAAAAATCTAACGACCTAGTCGCTAAGTGTGGCCATATATAGGCAGTTCTATATGCAAGTGTGGTCTGTATCATATACTTTTAATAGAAAAATAAGAGTTTTGCTATGAAAGCTGTAATAGGCAATATGGTCTAGCCTTCATTCAAGATATGTAATCTGTGTAAATATTCTTAACAGTCATAAAGTCTGTAGCTTTTTGGTTTAAGATAAGTCTACACTTAAATTTTCCTATGGTTTTTTTTGGGTAAAGGGTTTCTCTGGTAAATTTTATTACGCCAAAAAACATTTAAGTACAAGGGATGTAGATCCCTTTGAATATAGATCTTTCTACCTTGTTAAGGGTTGTAGCCAATATGGATAGATCCACACAAACTACAAGAGAAACAATGACTATAAACACTATAAGTTATGCGAAAACTAACTTATAATGCTAAGAAGAACAATGAATATTGATAACTATTAATATGCTAAAACGATTACAGATTACTAACTATGAGATATGAGATTGTATATGAGATCTGTAGTTTTCTCTAATGCCGTAGGGTTCCTTTTATAGACCAAGGATAAACCCTAACTGACTTACAAAACGCATAAAAGATAATGCATATCTTTTCCTATAATATCTCATACATATATCTTAAACGGTACTAACTATTTTATACTATCAGTACTAACTAACTGATCAGTACTAACTATTTTGTACTGTCAGTACTAATTACAACTATCGGTACTAACTAATATAACTAACGGTACTAAGTCAGGAATGCATAATTCCTAACAATCCTCCCCTAAACATGATTGTTGAACTTGTTTAACTTCATGTTTCTTCAGTTTATTCTTCTTAAGCTCTTGGAGGATGTATCCAAACACTTTGTCAAATCTTGATCTTGATCTTTAATAATTTTTTATATCTTCAGCTATCCATCTTCATCAGCAACTTGTCTTTTCAGCAACACAGCAACATCCAACTCAGTTGGCTTTATAGTTTTTGGCAAACTACCAGCCATTAACGGATTTGGTATTCCTTTACCAGTAGTTGTTTGCTCTGGGATAGCCAATTCTTCATTGTAAACAACAAGGTGAATTGATTACCTTGTAGTTTTGAGTAAACTACCAACTATCAATGGATTTGACTTGTCTTTACCAAAATCCGTTTGCTTTTGGACTAGTCAATGCTTCATTGCCATAACATGGTGCATTGATAACCATATAGTTTTTAGCAAACTATCAGCTATCAACAGATTTGATTAGTCTTTACCAGGAACTGTTTGATCCTAGACTAGCCAACTCTTAACCATGAAGCAAGGTGAGTTGAAAACCCTATAATTTTTGGTAAATTGTCAACCATAAACGGATTTGAGAAGTCTTTACCACAAGTCGTTTGCTTATGGACTAGCCAGTTCTTATGCCTGTTAAGCATGGTAAACTGATGACCATTTGTTGTGTGGTCTTAGAACCAACACTCAAAGATCATTCTCATCTCTATCAGAGTCTTCAAGTTCTAACTCTGCAATCTACTTCTTGACAAATCTAATCAGTTCCAAAGACATAGTACTGTCTTCTTTAGTTTTTAACTTCAACTTAAGCAATTATGACAACACTTCC